>CAJQZJ010000398.1:1775858-1853304 GCA_907164525.1 Lophiomys imhausi
TGTGTGTGTGTGTGTGTGTGTGTGTGTGTGTGTGTGTGTGTGTGTGTTTGCATTCAATTGCTCATGTGTGTGGAGGCATATTGAGATGCCAGGAAGCTGTGTCTGAAGTCTTACGTCAGTCACTTTTCCATCTTATTTTTTTTTACTTTATTTTTTATTTTTTCAAGTTACATCTCAATCGCAATCCCCTTCCTCCTCCATGCTCCAGTCCCATCCTTCAACCCTCTTCCGCCTCAACCCACCCATCCCCTTCCTTTTTTTTTTTTTTTAAGTTTAAGGTATATCTTTTTCCCTCCAATAGCTCCCCCTTTCAGTCCAACAAATGGCTCTTTCTCTTATAATAATAAATACAATAAAAAACAACAGAGGTAATTAGGCCACAATTATGATAGTTACATGGCTTAGCATACAATCCCAATGTCCAATCTATACGTATTTGGCACCTGACTTTAACATTCTACTATCTACTCGTCTCTATGAGTTTAAAGTTCTATATCTAACTCAATTTTCATCCTAACTTTCATCACAATTTTAAAAACATTTTCTTAGATCCAGAACACCCTCTTGATTCCTAAACAACTCAAAATTTAACTATGAGACTCTAGCTATCTATTCTTCAACCACCTCAGAGACCTGAGAGGGATAAATATATCTGATTTTATAGGAAGTACAGGGCCTGCAGCTTCCAAAACTAAGAAATGACATACCAGTGGCTGCCTGGACAGTTCCCATTTTCTCTCCATACATTACAGCATCAATCTTCAGTCGTTTTGCCCCATTTCTCTGACAGACATTGATTGTTGGGCAGGAATTATGAAGGACTTGCCTACCCTGTCTTGGAAGAGCTAGGTTGTCGATTTACCTGCTTCCAAGTTTTGTCCGTTTTGGACAGCATTCTGTCTACAGTTGGAGCAAGGGGTTTGTTTTTCCTGCCAAGAGATAGGTTTGCCACTAATTCAACCATATCCCACTGGAGATTCTTCGATGCTCATCTTCTACTTGGAGTAGAATAGGGGGTGCTGTCAGAAGTTGACATGTCTTGATATCAAAAAAATCTAAAGTTACGAAAACATCTTTGAATGCCATATTCTGCAGATCTCTTGAGGTTTTTCAAGAGGCCCTATCTCTTATATTAGGATAAACAAATGTTGCTTGTCTCTTAGCAACTTGATTTCTGATTAACTTAGAAAATAACTATAATAGACTGTTATAGTACCTAACAAAATGACAGGCTTCCATGACTTTTAGTTTGCATTTCTTAACCTTATTTTTTGAGATGAGTCTCTCCCTGAGCTAAGAATTCACAAGTATATGTAGACTGGCTGGGGATAAAACTCCAGGGATCTACATGTGTTTGTCTCTGAGATTACAGGTGAACATTGTTTTGAGATTACAGATAAATATTGTTTCATCCAGATTTTTATGTGGCTGCTTGGTGAACTAAGGAAACTATGACTGTTAGAAAAATCCTTTACTGACTAAACTAAATCTTCCCAATCCCAGGAATTATTGTTTGATGAATATTCATCCTAATAAAATTCCAATAAAATGATCTGTGTATGGGTAAAATGACTGTTTCTGCCCCTGTTTCTCTTCCCTATATGTCTTTAATAGTGCATGAGGTAACTCAAATGTTCTAATAACCAACAAAATTACAGAGGGCAAAATATATATAGGAAGAGAAGATATCTATTTAAATGCAGTGATGTGGAGAGCCTAGTTAAAGAATCCTCTCCACAAAAAAATATACTCACAATATTATGATTAATGGAATTAATTAAAAATATTAGAGACAGGGTTTCCTTAGCAATTTCCAGTTAAAATGTAATGACAATTTAGCACAGAGAAACACGTTAAGAAACTAACTCCTCAGCACTGTTAGCTAGAATGGGACCATCTCTAGCTTTGTCCATGTGGGAACATTTCCTGAGTCCTCTTTCTGTAATTAGTCCTGTGGGCTTGTCAAGTAAGGAGTGATTGGGTGTGTGAGTGAGGAATGCGTGAAAGGAAGACAGGAAGGAACAAAATCTGTAGCATCTATTATTAGTGTTTAGAGCTTACACTAGAACAATAACCCAAAAATAGAAAACAAAATCAAACATCAATGGTCTACAAAGCCAATACTACTTAAAATACTTTGCATTCTAAAAGTTGTTGAGAAAAGTTATGTTTGATTATTAATAATTGTTGATAATAATTAATAAAGATAATCACTTTATCTCACTGAATGTCATCTGCAACTTAACTCTCTTGGAGCTTTGGTTTTCTCCTCTGTCAAAAGGGAATATTAATGTGTCTGTCCTATAAGCCACTGGGAATACTTATTATAACAACTGTATTTATAGCTGTCACAGTCATGTTACAAGTACTCTGGAGTATTAATTCTATTTTCCACTCTTGATATAAACCATGAATTAAAATATTAAAGTATTTTGGAACCATAACACTAGAATTTGATGATCTTTTTAAAAGAATAGGAGGCTATGGTTCAAAACGTAGAAAATATTATGGGGAATTTGCACAGATAATATTAATTAAACCATTTTCATTTCTATGGTCAATATTATAAAGAATAAGAAGGAAAGAAAATAGATTTAAAAATCATATAATTGAGGAATTTCTTATTGTCACTCATAAGCCTATGTTTTAAATCTCTATTTGTGATTTTATGACAATAAAACAAGAGTGAAAAACTTTCTTTACATATACAAAAAATATAAAAACAATTTTTCTTCAAGCAATCATGTCTCTATCCCTATGGGGACAGAATGGCCACCAGATGGCACTCAGATTTCAAATGGCAATTCAAATTAGTTCACCGTACTAACCTATTGTCTCTTAAATTTTATAACAGCATATTTTTCTCTTTTTCTTTTCCTTTCACTAAATACTCAGAGGTTCACCAAGACAAATTAATTTTTTCACAGTACAATTCAAGTAACAGTCACTGACTCAATTGCAAGTTTGATAACGTGTACATGTTGGTTATACTGTGATAAAAAGCAACAGTTATTTTATTCCTATTCTGTAGCAAAAATGCCCTATGAAAACATCCTTCGAGATTAAACAAAGATACCTCCCATAATATCAATTTTCTATACCAAAGCCACTGTAAACATCAACAAAAAATAATTTGAGAAGACACATTTAGTTGATCTATCCTCTATATAATGGGTTTTTAAGATCAATGGAATTTTTTGAAATACCAGGCAATATTTACTCTGATTTTCTATATTACTGATACCCCTCTAAACTGTTCTTATTCATAATATACAATACAAGAGAGGCATGCTGCAATGAAAAGAAACATAATGGGAATCATGAACCAAAATGTTTCAAAATAAAGAGGTTTTTAAAAAACAAATCTCCATACTCTTGGTCCCACCATTCAAGAAGAGTACACCCTTGGTCCCAGCTCTCAGCACACTGGAGACAGAAATGGGCAGATCCCGGAGCTCAGGGTCAGCCTGATGCAGGGCAAACTCTAAATAGAGAAAGACTTCGATCCAGGAGTGGTAGAACACATCTTTGATCCCTTCAGATGGGAAACACAGGTCCCTGATCCCAATAATTAGAGTTCAGAGACACACACATGGGATTTGGAGGGACCTAGGTTTGGAGACTACTTACAAAAGGCCTTCTAGATGCAGGCAGATTGTCCTTTGGGATCTCAAAATATATACACTAGAGCTGGTTCAGCTCCAAGGTGACAGAATGATTTCTTCTTTAACCCGGATTGAAAGATAACGCTTTGTATGTTGTCAGAAGGCCAAATTTGCTTCAGGAGAAGTACTACCTGGCCCCCCCCCAGCCCCCCCCCCAAAAAAAAAGAGGGCAATTGTCCTAGGGTTGGGATTGGGGCAGGGCTCTGTTCTTATCGTTCCAGGAGAATCGAAGCGTCCATTAGGGGAGCCCAGGGACGGCTGGACAGTGGAATCCTCAGCAGAGAGCAGAATCAGGCACCAAGGAGGACGAGTGACCCAGTTGATTCTGCCTGGCAAACTTCCTCAATAGCTGTCTCCATCGGGGGCCTGCAACCACCACAGCAATCCAATGTCACTGGGACCGCTCAGCTCTACACAATGCCCCGACAGGAACCTCAGTGAAACCTGCAAGATCAGCTTCTGCCTACAAACCCCTTAGGTCATCTAAACAGCTGAGAACAGAAGGACTGAACATAAAAGGAGTGTACTAACATTTTTAATCATTTTTCCCATTTGGATTTGGGCCCCAAACAGGTCTACTACGACCCAAATCAGCAGGAAGTCACTTTAAGAGAGAGATGTCCCATGCCCAGAGGGTGGGGAGGGTGTTTCTCCGCCCTTCTTTTTGGTTATTTGAAGGATAACTAAAAACTCTGTTATGTAGGGGAAGAGACTACAAGCTGATAAATGGTCCTGTCTTAATGGGTTTTGGAGGTTAGCCCCAGGGAATTCCTACTTTTCCTTTTCTGTATCCTTCTTCCTCTCCTATGTAGGAGTGCATGGGCTTGAGAAAAATGAGATATAGACATAGCACAGGAAGGTCCAAGAAGAAGGGGCAGATTATTGAATATGCCCTTATACCTTTGTATATTGATACAAAATTAGTAGTTTATTTGGCTAAAGTGGTATTGACCATTGTTTATTGTACAAAAATAAGATTGTATTGGATTACATTGGTATTGATCTTTGTATATTGATACAAAATTAAGATTATAGTTGGCCACAATGGTATTGACCCTTGCATATGGACGTAATATTAAGATTATATTGGGCTACATAGGCATTGATCTTGGTATATTGATACATAATTAAGAGTATATTTAACCACAATTGAATAGATCTTTGTATATTGATACAAATTTAAAGGTAACGCTTCCCAATGGTATCATACCTAGAGATACTTAAAAATAAAATGTGAAGCTCTGACCTCTTGATACCAACTGTCTAAAACGGTCTAGGATAGTTAAAACAAACTACTAGTCATGCAAACATGTCACTTTGTTAGCTACTATGACAGTCTATCACAGATATTCTCTAAACTACCCAGTAATCAAGTTGCTAAGAGACAAGCAACATTTGCTTATCTAAATACAAGAGATGGATAGGGCACCTTCAAAAACCCCTAGAGATCTGCAGAATATGGCATTCAAAGATGTTATCTTAAATCAAGATTTTTTTTTGATAACGAGACATATCAGCGCCTGACAGCACTCCCTATTCTACTCCAAGTAGAAGATAAGCATCGAAGAACCTCCACTGTAAGATGGTTGAATTAGTGGCAAGCCTTTCTCTTGGCATGAAAAAACCCCTTGCACCAACTGCAGACAGACTGCTGTCCAAAAAGGACAAAACTTGGTAGCAGGGAAGTCGACAGCCTAACTCTGCCAAGACAGGGTAGGTAAGTCCTTCATAATCCCTGCTCTACAACAAATGTCTGTCAGAGAAACAGGACCCAAAGCCTGAAGATTGATGCTGGAATGTATGGAGAGAAAATGGGAACTGTCCAGGCAGTCATTGGTATGTTCTTTCTTAGTTTTGGAAGCTGCAGGCCCTGCACTTCCTATATAAGCAAATATATTTATCCCTCTCAGGTCTCTGAGGTGGTTGAAGAATAGACAGCTAGAGTCTCATAGTTAAATTTTGAACTGTTTAGGAATCAAGAGGGTGTTATAGATCTAAGAAGATACTCTTAAAAGTATGTTGCAAGATAGTATGAATGTTGAGTCACATATAGACCTTTAAACTCATGGAGTTGGTTAGATAGTAGAATGTTAAAGTCAGGGGCCAAATATGTATAAACTGGACAGTGGGAAGGTATACTGGGCCATTTAACTCTCATAAATGTGGCATATTTATATCTGTTGTTTTGTATAATACTTACTGTTATAAGAGAAGGAACCATCTGTTGGACTGAAAGGGGAAACTTCTGGGGGGGGGGGAAGAGGGTGGAAGGGTGGGATAGGAAGGGGGAATAGGGAGGGGTTTGTTACTGAGATGTAACTTGAAGAAAAAAAAATAAAGTATTTTATAAAAAAAAAACAAAAACAAATCTCCAAACAGTAGAAACTTTTGAAGCAGTGAATTTTTTTACATTTATTTATTTCTTCAAGTTATATCTCAATCATTGTCCCTTCTCTCCTTCCCCTTCCAGTCCCACCCTCCTAACTTTGTCCCCCTCCTATGTGCTTTTTTTTTAATTTAAGGTGTATGTTCCCCCCCAACAGTTCTACCTTTTAATCCAATAAAAGGCTCCTTTTCTTATAATAATAACTACAATAAAAAACAATAAGAATAATTATCTCACAATTATGAAAATTATAAGGTATAACATACATTCCCAATATCCTGTTCATATATGCATTTGGAAACTGATAAGAATATTCTATTATCTATCTATCTCTATGACTTTAAAGTTCTAAATCTAACTCAGTTTCCACCTTAACATACATTATCAACTTAAAGACATCTTCTTAGACCTAGAACATCCTTTTAATTCATAAACAACTTAAAACTTAGCTGAGAGGTTATAACTATTTAGTCTTCAACCACATCAGAGACCTGAGGATAAATATATCTGAATATACAGGAATTCCAGAGCCAGCAGCTTCCAAAACTAAGAAATCACAGACAACTGGCTGCCTGGACAGTCCCCAATATCTCTCGATAATGTTGAAGCATCAATCTTCAGCCTTTTGGCCCAATATCTCTTTCAGACATTAATTATGAAGGACTTGCCTACCCTGTCTTGGCAGACCTAGGCTGTTGACTTCCCTGCTTCCAAGTTTTGTCCTTTTTGGACAGGATTCTGAAACAGTGAAACTTTTAAGTTGAGTATAGACTATAAATTGTTAATTCAGTGTGAATAAATACTATTTACCATGTAAAGTTATTGATCTCTTCATGAACACTTATTATCAAATTTTATTCATTCAATCTTCAAATGCTAATTAAAGACATGCAGCTTACCTGTGACTATTCTACTTGTTGGAGATAAAAAGGTAAAATCACGTATCAGCACAAAGGTACCATGTTATATTGACATTAGCCAAAAAAGAAAACAGGAAAAACTAATCAAGTAAAAGCTGTTGAGAGCTTTTTATTCAGTTAAATTCTAAATGCTCAGGAAGAAAATGCAGGGAAAAGTTTGTGAATAACAACCACCAATAGGAAAATAACTTACTAGAAAATCTATTGAAGTAGTTAGAGAGTTTGGGTTATATGTAGAAGACCTGTGTACCTAGAATTCTTGTCTAATTTTTGTTGTTGTTTTTTGGCAGAGCTAAATCAGTCATCTAGGGAAGATCATGAGTTCAATATTCTTGAATTTCCTTGGTCTATATTTTATTACATTAAATGTATTGACATTTATTAACTATACATAGTGGATTTCAGTACTACATTTCTTGGCTTCAGTACTATGTATTTTGATCAAATTCAAACTTGTATTATACACCTCACACTCACACTGATCCTCTTATTTCTCTCCCTTATATTCCCTTCAATACTTTCCTGTCTTTTTTAGTAGTATAGTGATTTATATTATGTGTATCTAACTACATATTAAGTAGTTAGAGCTATTTTGAATTCAAGTATTTTATGGCTATGCCATTTAGGTTGTTAGTGTTCCTCCATAAGCCTCCAACACTTCCTACAGTTCTTTTAAATATTAGTGGTTTAACTTATGCCATATATATCACAAATATGTATAGTATTTATAATTAAACTAAATATTGATTGAAAGTTTTATGCACATTTTGCTTAAGTTATTGTGGATTTTTCCTAATAAAAATAAAATGTTAGATATTTTAATTGTCTTTATAATGTTTGACTTTTGTTTATTACTGTTAAAGTTTAAATACAGTGATTTATGATTCATTAGGATTCAAAGGGTTATCATTAAGTTTTGAAAAATCATATTAGATAATGTATGTAACAAAGATTGATGAATAATGAGGTCAGGAATATGAAAGAGAGTAAGAAGAAGGTATTCTTGAGGGTAAAGGGGAAGAGGAATGATGAAATTGTCGTATAGTTTCAAAAATTAATAGAAGTTATTTTAAAATATTCAAATAATATTGAACTAAAGTAAGATCTAGTAATCATTAATTTATAAATACTTGACCATATTCACTATGTACAAATAATTTATCCAGTTCTGTTCTGTCATAATCATTTCTCCATAGGATATCACCTTCTGCAATCATATAAAGGAAAAAAGTCTTCTCCCAAATTTGTCACCACAATCTTTGACAATCATCTCTTAGTTTCCTTATTCCAAAATACCCAACAGTTCCTTATTATTTACACCTACATTACAACATCCCACTTTGCTCAATTGCAGGTGAATTCCTATTGGACTTTGGTTTGTGTGTGTTCAAAATACATGATTATCTTGTGATTTATTCTTAGCTAATTGATGAATATCAGATTACATTTTCATTTACATAGATAAGTCTGTAGGATTTGAGCAATAATTTGGGGAAAAAACAGAAAGGGCAAATAGAGACATTAGGCTATGTATATTTTCATACATATGAGGCATCAAATTATATGTTTTTCAGAAAATATAAACTAGAAACAAACATCACTTGTAATTTACCCTAAACAGCTTTAAAACTAAGCATAGAATTGAAATTAGTGGTCAATGTGGAAAAGCTACAATTGTCATTAAAACAAATATGTATCTCAAGGTTTTTGTAACAACTAGATGATACATTACTATCAACAAAGTTAATTTAGCTGTTGTATTAATTTTCCATTATTGTCCTGACAGATTTTATAAAAAGTAGCTACATTTTTTAGGGGTTGTGTGGGAACAAGAGCAAAACAGCCTTAGAACTCATGAAATGTAATCCACCCATTAACACAGCCATGATGGATGAGCCTCAGGGAGACAGAGCCCTGAGACCTACATGTCCTGAGGATTTCATGCTGTTGTGGAGTTTTACTCTGCTTGCTGCCCTCACATCATATCCCTTACAATCTATGAGTTGTATGAACATTCTCAGGGGGCTTCTAACTCCTCTATGAGTAGTGTCACTGACACCTGGAATAACAATGTTTGATCTTTTTCAGGCACTGCTGCTGGAGTGGATTAATGATTGAGCCACAACCCTCAGAAAGAACTTAGAGATGTAGATTATTAGCAATGACCACTACTTTTAGAAAGAACTTAGAAAAATAGTTAGAGAAATTAGGTTAGGATATTTTTATTAGTAGCTCTGATGTAAGAGATCTTAAGGAACAATTTAAAGTTCAGAATGGCACACTTTTAATAGTTGAGATAGGGACATTTTATGGTCAGAAAACAAGAACAATAGCAGCCTGAATGACGCTATATGAGGTGCCTCTCTCTTGCTAAAGCTGCATTGATGGTCAGAACGAGGATTAATTCCTTGTACTCATTTTTGCCCTCAGCTTCCTGATATGATATAGTTATTGAGTAGATATGCACCTTGAGGTGTATTAAAAGTATGTCTGTATATATTCATTTACATATGTATTCAAGAATGTCTGTATTCATGTATGTATGTATTCATTAATGACTGTATGCATGAATGTATGTACAGATGGATGGATGATTGTATGTATGTATGTATCTGAAGCTTATTGGAACTGGAGCATGTCTTGATTGATCATTTAATGTGTGTGTGTGTATGTGTGTGTGTGTGTGTGTGTAATTTCATTTTTCTTCTTCTGTTTTCTTTTGATGTTTCCACCATCAGTGGAAGCCTACCCAATAAGCTATCAGTTATATCCCCAGCTGGGCAACTACTTAACCACCTCCCCTGCTTTCATCATCAGTGAAGCTGACACAAGAAGCCAAAGACTCTGGTTCTTGTTTCTGCACTATCAATGAGAAGCCCCTGTCAGTAGCAATCAGTGCTGGCCTTAAGAATTAAGCCTTTGTCCTCAGAGATAGTCTGCTAGCTGATCAGCCAGCCGCTTATCTATGCTCCGCCTCAGTTTGTCTTGTGGTATTGAAGCTGGACTCCAATATACTTTCCTCACATGAGGTTTCCAGAGCTCTCACAAAGTTCTTCCTATTCATTTTTCAAGTGAAAGGTTTCTGAGTATCTGAAGATATACTATCATAAACACACATGTGAAGTCCACAAAGTTGTTCCTTAGAAATGAGGACCTTACTCAAACTTCATGAACTCATAGAATGAAAGAAATTCATCCATAATATGATACTTTTCTTTATTGTCATCTCACTGATCAGAGTATAGAAATCATTGGACAAACAAATTTTTGTTGTTACCAGTGGGGAAACAAATAACTTGCTAAATACTTACATGTACATTCAGAGGATTTTGTTGATTTATATCATAGTAAAATTATCTTTGTGTAACAAAAAAGTCAAAGACAACTATAAAGTGATCACTAAGTAGCAAACATTAAGAAGATCCTGATATTAAAGAGATAATAATCCTCTTCTAATGTAATCCCACCTAACAACTAGAACAGATACTCACACAGACAATGTCTTTTTGGCAATGACTAGATGTAAAATTTTCTTGCTGGTGTTGTAGGCTCTGAAGATGCTTGTTTGATGAATAATATCTTAAAATAGTTCTTTAAATCATTTGTATGGTGTTATTTGTTTTTTTAAATTGTTTTTTGACTTATACTATAAAGACAAAAATATGATAATACTGTCCATAAAACCCTAGTTTTCAGGGGAAATTTGTCCATTATCAAGGACTACAATCAAGAAATAGAGAATAAATACTAATCTATCCTAGTCATCCCATCGTGGACGAATGAGGAAACTCTTAACACTCTTGTTGCTGCAGATCCAGCAGCCATGTAATTCTCCTAATCACAGAAATATCCAAAGCAGTCAATACAAAGAACATGTTCTTTTCTAATACTATTATGCACAGCAGGCACAAAGAATACTGTGTGGAGCCATTAAGCTTAAATTAAAATTATACCTTAGAGTGAAACTCTGCACTAATGTGCATTACGCTCCTTTAGGGTCGTTTCGCTTCCTTTCTATGTTGCATTAAGCATGCACTTGACATATTTTGGAACTCTACTGAAGGAGAAAATAATCACTACTTCACCGTTTTGGTTCTACTTTGTACTTGATAGCCTTGATGTATGAACACTTGGTAAGGTACACCATGGGTCACTAACCCCATCCAAATATTGAGGCTCTAAGAGGCAGGGAAACATTCAGTACCTACTCTCCAGACTTCACTTTAAAAGGAGAACTACTACTTGCATTCTACATTTGCTGTAATGATACATACTGGGAAATAGCTTTTCACCCATGATGCCTAATTGTGATGAAGGTAACATTGCTAAAAATATACAGAAGTCTGTGGAATTTAGTGCTAAAGTTTCTAGATAAACCTGTAAACTTTTTCTATGTGTTTCAATCTGCATGTCTTTAGGCACAATTCATTTTAAGCCATACTTCACAAATAAATATAAGAAAGTAAGCACACATTCAAATATCCCTGTCAGGTGTGAATAATCTCTGTGTAAGTAGCGTGAATGGCAAAATTATAAACATTGTGTCATATTCAAATCTTACAGTTTCCTAAAAATTTCTTTCTTGTGTCTTTTTTTCTGTGGATATATATGACATGAGAAGTTCAGGCAATGCATTGGACTTAACTCTTTTATTTTGTTGTTAAATGATTAATATGTAAATAAATTCTTATTTTTTATTCTCCATTCCCCTAGACTAAATTGGTCTAACAATTAATAAATTTAGATTGAACTAATTTGTATGAAATGTACAGTTTATGATTTTATTTATTCTCAAGGTATAAATCATAAATCCAATCACTTTAAATAAAGTGGACTTTTTCTAATAGAAATGAAATTATGATCACCTCTAAAATTTTCTGATTTTTAATTTCAGAATTTAAATGCTATAAATTTGGTTCTTTGTTGAATAAACTGAGTAGCAGAAATAATTATAATGAGAGTACTCTTTTTTTTGAATGACAAATTCAAATCACTAAATGTAAAATGAGTATGTAACATTTGTAGTTTTTTATATATAATGTAAAAATTATTTAAAAGACAATTTTAGTAATCAATCATCCTACTTGAAATTTCAGGATACCTACAGAATTAACATTTCAATAATGTTCACATTAGCAAAAAATAACAGCTTTCATTACAAAATTTTCATACATATATCTCTTTGTACTTTGTTTCAATTTGTATCCCACTCCTTAGTTCCTTCCCCTTTCTTCTCAATCTATTTTCTCCTTCCAAACAGTTCTGCCACCTGTTCCAAGTCATTTTATGAATTAAATGTTTTTTAATTCATAATTTAAATCTATGTTTTCTTCTCTTCCTCACCTTACTATTTCTTCCTCCTTTTTCATAATCCCTTTCTAGAATCATGAATTACAGATACAGAGGTGTATACATAACACACACACACGTGAATTTAAATCAAGATTTCATGATCAAAAAATGCAGTATATGTTGTTTTTTAAATGGTCTACTTTGAGTAACTTAATCATTTGTGATTAGAACTATTTTCCTACAAATGCTGTTATTTCATTTTACTTTCTTTCTAAATAGAATTTTATTATGCATGTGAACCATATTTTCTTTCTCTATTTAATAAAGAAGGTCATTCTCCTGTTTGTTGTGAATGTTTCAGCAATGAAGATGAACTTTTACTGTGGTATGCTTATTTAGAGTACTTCAAGTATAATTCACTGAAGCAACCCTAAGGGAAAGAACAATTCTAGAGGAACTATAAAATGTAAACTCAAATTATACTATGAAACCATAGTTACAAAATATAGGAAGCAAGTACATTTAAAATATGACTAGAATGAAGATCAGTGAAAACTATAAAACATACATAAATTTCTTGAGATTAAATAGCACTTTATTATATGATAAACAGCCCATCAAAGAAATAAACAGAACATTTCCTAGAATTGAGTTAAAATAAAAATACAACATACCAGAACACATAGGATAGAATGAAAGCAGTCCAGAGAGATAAGCATCTGCTACTTCAAGAGCTTATATTAAAACTTATAGAGATCTCCAATGAATAAGCTTTGTGTTTTGTTTTTGTTTTTGTGAAGAAGAAAGTTTATTTTGCTTATGTTTCACATCACAGTTCATCATCAAAGACACCCAGGGAAGAAACTCAAACAAGGTAGGAGCTGATGCAGAGGCCATGGAAGAGAGCTGCTTACTTCCTTACTTCAACTGCCCTGCTCAGCTCTTTCTTTTTTTTTTTTTTTTAATGTTTATTTACTACTTCAAGTTACATCTCCATCACAGTCACCTCCCTCCACCCATCCCAGTTCCACCCTCCCACCTTCTTCCCCTTCTCCCACCTGTCCTACTCCTCCAATGTGGGGTGTCCCTACATATCAGCCCCCTTCAGTTCAGCAGTCATATGAGGGTTAAGAGCTTCCTCTTACACTGGGTCCTACATGGCAGCTCCACTAGGGCAAACTGTCCCACTGACAGGTAACAAAGTCCATGACCTGTTCCTTTCAGTCTGTTGGTTGTAGGATAGTTATCCTGTACTATATGGCTAAAATCCTATTATAAGTGAATAGATGCCATGTGTATCTTAATGGGTCTGGGTTAGATCACTCTGGATGAACTTTTCTAAATCCATCCATTTGACAGAAAATTACATGATTTCCTTGTTTCTGATGGCTGAGTAGTATTCCATCGTGTAGATATACCACAGTTTTTATCCACTTGTCATTTGAGGGACATCTGGGTTATTTCTAGTTTCTAGCTATTACAAATAAAGCTGCTATGAACATAATTGAGATGTCCTTGTTGTTTGGTGAGGAATCATTTGGATGTATACCCAAAAGTGGTATGGCTGGGTCTTGAGGTAGAGCTATTCCAAGTTTTCTAATATATTGTTAAGAATTCACAAGAGGAATCCCTAATGATTGAGAGACACTTGAAGAAATGTTCAACACCCTTAATCATCAGAGAAATGCAACTCGAGACGACTCTGAGATTCCATCTCACATCTGTCAGAATGCCTATGATCAAAAGCTCAAATGACAGCACATGCTGACAAGGTTGTGGAGAAAGGGGAACACTCCACCATTGCTGGTGGGAGTGCAAGCTGAACAACCACTATAGAAATCAGCTTGCTTTCTTATAGCACCACAGAACTACCTGCCTAGGAGATGGCACCATGCACAAGGAGCCTTCCCATATTGAACAGTAACTATGATTTTGCACTATAGACTTGCCTATAGGAAAATATTTTGAATATTTTTTTGTTTTTCTTTGTTCCGTTTTGGGTTTATTTGAGACAGGGTCTTACTACGTAGCTCTGGCTGTCCTGGAATTCACTATGTAGATGAGGTTGGCTTCATATTCAGAGATCCACCTGCCTCTGCCTCCCAAGTGTTGGTACTAAAGGCATGTGCCACCACCACCAGGCTAATACTCCTTTTTAAAAAATAATTTTTTAATTCATGGTTTATCTTTCCCCCACAACATCTCACCCTTTTAGTCCAATGAAAGGCTCTTTTTCTTATATCAATAAATACAATACAAAGCAATAAGAAAAATTAGGCAATAATTGTGAACATTATATGGTATAATATACATTCCCAATGTTCTGCCCATGTGTATTTGTCAACTAATAATAATATTCCATTATCTATCTTGATGAATTCACAATTCTATACCTACTAACTCAGTTTTCACCCTAACTTGCATTACCAATTTAAAAGTATCTTAGACCTAGAATATCTTTTTAATTCCTAAGCAACTTAAAACTTAACTGTGAGACTATAGTTATCTAGTCGTCAATCATATCAGAGATCTGAGAAGGACAAATATATCTGAATAAACAGAAAGTGCAGAACAAGCAGCTTCCAACTAAGATATGACAAACAACTAGCTGCCTGAACAGTCCCCAATTTCTCTCTATATCATTGGAGCACCAGTCTTCGTACTTTTGGCCCAGTATCTCTGACAGGCATTAATTGTAAAACCAGAATTATGAAGGACTTGACCACTCTGTCTTGCCAGAGCTCGGCTGTTGAATTACCTGCTTCCAAGTTTTGTCCTTTTTGGACAGTATTCTGTCTACAGAATGTCTTCTTGCCATGCTGCTAGCTTGCCACTAATGCAGCCATCTCCAAATGGAGAATCTTAGGAGGAACACACCTTTGATTCCAATACTTGGGAGGCATAGGTAGGCATATAGGATTTATAATTATTTAAGTTTAAAAACTGATAGCAAAAGGCAAGCTGAAACTGAAAGAGAATGTCCTTTGTGATCTCAAAATATATACACTTGAAGGTATATTTAGTTCCAAAATATCAAAAGTATTTTTAATATCAATTGAAAGATAATACTTTTTATATTTAAAAACAACAACAACAACAACAACTTGTTCTGCCAAAAAAAGCAACACCTCAGAGTTAGGATTAGGGCAGGGTTCTGTTCTTATCTTTCCAGGAGATTAAAAGCACCGAATTAAGGAGTCCAGGGACAGCTGGACAAATTAAACTTCTGAAGAAAAGGGACTAGACACCAAAGAATACAAGATAAGTAGCCCAGATGATCCAGCCTCACAGACTTCTTCAATAACTCTTTCCTCAAAAATTGACATCCAGAACAACTTCAAAATGGCTACCTAAGATGGTCTAGCCTCACAAACTATTCCATACAGGACTTCAGTGAAGCCCTGAGCTTTCCCATCCACAGTTCAGCTTTTGATTACAAACTTCTCAGGACATTTAAATAGTTGAGCACAAACAGATTGGACAACAAATTTTACTATTAACTTGCTTGATCATTTTTCTATTCTTATTTGAGTACCCAAAAAGGTTTCCTACATCCCACATCAGCAGGAAGCAATTTTAACAGCCCAATGCCCCATTCCCAAAAGGTGGAGTGGGTGATTTTTTTTATTGTCATTTGATGGGTTATGGATATTTGTTGTTTTTGCAGGGACTATAAATTGTTAAATGGTCTTGTTAAACAAGGTTTAAGAGGTTAGACCCAAGGATTTCTCTCTATATTTTCTCTATCCTTCTTTCTCTCTTATGTAGGAAGAAAAGCCTTGAAAAGAAAAAAAGTGTATATAGATATGATATAGGGATGATAAAGAAAAAGGAGTAGATTATTTAATCTACTCATAACTTTGCATATTGATGCAAAATTAAGGTTACATTTGAATAAGCTTTTGATATATGTTATGATTTTGGAAAATGAGAATTGGACAAGCCTATGCCTGGTACAATTCCTTGGGCTGGAATTTTGAGTGTATACCTGGAAGAAAATGTGCTGAGTATATTCATCACTTTCTGCTTCTTGATTACAGATGTGATGTATCCAGTCTTTTCAAACTTCTGTTGCCTTGACTTTTCCACATTGATGGATTACATCCCTAAAGTATGAGACAGAATATGTCCCTTATTTATTAAGTGTCTTTTATTACACTGTTTTAGCAGAGTAACTGGAAAAGAAAGTAAGACATCTGGTAAAGTTTTAGAAAGTGAGATAAATGGTTTAAAGGGTTTTTATTTACTTATTTGTTTGTTTGTTTATTTATTTAGTTATATTTTAAATTTTGTTTATTCATTTTACATCCTGATCCTATTCCTCTCCCACCTCTATATATTTTCCTACCCTCCCACTCTCTCCCTCTTTCCCCTTCCCTTCTCCTCATAAAAGGGGATGCCACATCAACCCATCCTGTCTCTTCAAGTCACATCAGTATTAAAAGCATCCTCTTTAGCTAAGCACAGATTAAGCAGCCCATCTAGGGTAAGGTGATCTTCAAACAAGCATTAGAATCTATGTTGTGGACTGTCTCAGCTCCACTTGCTAAGTAATAGACATAAGACTGATCCACCCTTTAATTACAATTGTGTAAGGGCCTAGACCACATATGCTCTTTGGTTGGTGCTTCAGTCTCTGTAAGCCACAGGTGCCTGTCTAGCTGATTCTGTTGATCTTGATCTTTCTGCGAAGCTCTTGTCCCCTCCATGTCTCTATATTCTTCCTCCCACTCTTCTACAAAACTCCCAGAGCTCCACATATTGTTTGGCTGTGAGTCTGATCATCTGTTTCAATCTGCTGCTTGGTGGGGCCTCTCAGAGGATAGTTATTCTAGGTTCCTATCTGCAAGCACAGCAGAGAGTCATTAATAATGTCTGGAGTTGGCTCTCTCCCATGGAGTGATGGAGTGGGTCTCAAGTTGTGCCAGTCATTGGTTGACCACTGCCTCAATCTTTGTTCCATCTTAATCCCTGTATATCTTATATTCAGGGTAAGTTATAGGTTGAAGGTTTTATGGGTGGGTTGATGTCCCCCTCCCTCCAGTGGAGTCCTGCCAGACTAGGAGTTAACCATTTCTGTCTCCATGCACTCCCCTGCTAGGAGTCTCACCTCAGGTCACACACCTACTCTCCCAGGAGAATACCCTTTCTCTGGTCTCCCACTTGTCTCAGAGATGCCTCCCTCATCACTTTGCCTTTTCTCCTCTAGTTCTCTTACCTCTCACCACTGCTTTTACCACCCCTGATCCCCATCCTTGTTCCCCTGCTCATATCCCTTCCCATTTAGTTCTCTTTCTTCGTTCACTTCCTATCTCTTTTATTTCCCTTCTGAGTGATATTCAGGAGGCCATCCTTAGGCCCTTCTTGGAACTTAGCTCTTTTGGGTCTGTGGATTGTGGCATGGTTATCCTATACAATATGTCTAACATCCACTTATAAGAGAGTATATATCGTGTGTATCTTTCTTAGTCTGGGTAACATCACTCAGGATGATCTTTTCTAGTTCCATCCATTTCCCTGTAAATTGCATGATTTCTTTGTTTTTAGTAGCTGAGTAATATTCTATTATGTAAATGAGCCATAGTTTCTTTGTCCATTCTTTGGTTCCAGTTTCTAACTATTACGAATAAAGCTGCTATGAACCTAGTTGACCAAATGTTCTTGTGGTTTGGTGGAGCTACTCTTGGGTATATAGCCAGGAGTAGTATAACTGGGCCTTGATGTAAAACTATTCCTAATTTTCTGATATATAGCCAGTTGATTTCCAAAGTGACTACAAGTTTGCACTCCCACCAGCAATTCAGGAGTGCTACAATTTTTTTTTTTTTTTTGCCACATCCTCGTCAACATATGCTGTCACTTGAGTTTTTATCTTAGATTCTGATGGGTGTAAAATGGGATCTCAAAAAATCAAAGAGATTTAAGCCATAACAAAAAACACATCAATTTAAAGATATCCAAGTATAGATGAAGGCATTGGTAAATTATGTCAGGCTTTTAAAAAGTTAACGCTAATGCTTCTCACACGTTTCCATTAAATATAAAAGGAATGAATGTCACAGTCTTTCTAAGAAGCAAGGTTTACTCTGAGACAGGAAATGATAAAAAGAGCATTATAGGCCAGTCTCTCTTATAAAAAAAGATTTTATAAACTTCAGTAAAACACTTGCAAACCGAATAAAAGAACACATCAAAAAGATCATCCACAG
This sequence comes from Lophiomys imhausi, assembly GCA_907164525.1. NCBI lineage: Eukaryota > Metazoa > Chordata > Mammalia > Rodentia > Muridae > Lophiomys > Lophiomys imhausi. Next base: position 1,794,331 of record CAJQZJ010000398.1, read on the forward strand.
GCTTTGAGATGACTGTGGGTAAAAGGACTTGCTGCCAAGTATTATGATCTGAGTTTTGTCCCTGGGGATCACATGGTCGAATTAAAGATTCATCGCAAGTTGGCCACTGATTTTCACACCTTCATATGCTACAGTGCATGTTTGCATAGTGTGTGTGCACATCCACAAATAAATAAATAAACAAACAAATACTGTAAGTAACAGAAATTATAAAGATTACTTTAAATAAATGCTATAATAAAAGTCAAAATCTGACTTTATTAAGAGCTAGAGGTGGATAAACATATGCATATTGATGAATGTAACTCATTATATAAATGAACTAAGGGGGAAAAACATCACAAGATAATAATCACATGGAAGGAACTTTGAAAATTTTCAAATCATTTCAAATAAAATGCTTGAATAACATGAAAATGTAAGGAGTATATTTCAGCATAATATCAACTGCATAATAATATATAGTCCACATTATACTAAATGGAGAAATTTTCTAACATCTCCCACTAAAATCAGTAACAAAACAAGTATGACAACTGTTCTTGCACATATTCAATATAGTGCTTGAAGTTTTAGCTAGCACACTAACACAGGGGAAGAAAATAAGATAATGAGACAAATGCAAATAAAAAAATAAGTCAAAGTATCCTTATTTGCAGAAATGATTTTAAAAATAAAGAACTGTATCAGAAAATTCCTATATTCGGTGAATTGTTTTTCATAAAATTGAAGGCTACAAAATTAGCTTACAAAGGTTGGTATCCTTTCAAATGACAAATATGTTGAACAAAAAGTCAGGAAACAAGACCTCTCACAATGTCCAAAAAAGAAGAGGAAAAAAAAACAGGAAAAAGAAAAAAATCAATCAATTAATCAATCAACACAATAACAACAGCAACAACAGAAAAAAACAACTTGACATTGGCCTAACCCTTAAAGTGAAAGAGCTCTACAGTCTGCACTGAGAATTTTAAAAGACTGAAGAATGACCTTGACAATGAAAGTAAAATATGAAAAGATCTCCTATGGTTATGGACTGGGGACAATGATGTTTTTAAAAAGCTATTAAAGTAAAAGCAATCTACAGAATTAATGGAATCCCCATCAAATTTACAGTGCCATTCTTTGTAGAAATATAAAAAAACTTATTTATATGGAAATAAAAAGTAATCCATAAAGGTACCCAGCGTTTAAAAATACAACACTGATGGTATCAATAGCCTTATTTCACATTATTTATAGTAAAGATTCATAGTACAAACAGAGCCCTGTACAGGGAAAACTCAAAATGTCATAGATCAGGAGAAATGAATAGAAGAACTAGATATAAACCCACACAGCTACAGATACTCATGTTTTGGAGAAAATACTAAAAACATACCTTAGTGAATACACAGTCTATTGAATAGTAGTCCTGGAGAAACTAGGCATTCACATGAAGAACACTGAATCTAGTTACCTGTCTCTCACCTTGTAAAAATCAACTCAGGTTTAAGAACATTACTTAAACACTGAATCTTTTCATGAAAACAGCAGGGTAAATATACAATACATGGACAGAGGCAAGGTCTTTCATAATAAGATCAGTCAGTTTGGAAATAATAACAGCAATTGACAACAGGATCTCTTAACAGTAAAGCAAAGGGATAGGCTTCAGTTGGAAAAATATGGCTAGCAATACTTAAATGTGCAAAACCCCTCAAAAAAATAATATGAAACTAAGTAAGGCAATAAATTAAGTAATGAAGTGAACAGACAATTCTCAAAATATGAAATATGAGTAACCAATAAAAATGAAAGAATATCCAATATCAGAGAAATGGAAATTAAAACTACATTGAGATTCCATCTTACCTCAGTCAAACTGGCAGTTATTAAGAAAGAGAATGCTGCATGATTCCAAGATGACAGGAGCCTGTACAGATGCATTTTGAACATGGGGAAAACAGCTATGATACCACAGAGTTATAACACATTGAGGAACAATCTGAGAGGCACGAGCATGCTGGGTTTCACCATACGAACACAGGGACTAATAAAAGTCCATGGGAGAGACTCTCAGACATTCAGAAAACCAGACCAACAGAAACCGTGGAAGCCACAGAAACTGGGGAACCAGGGGAATCGTCACCAGGAAGGGACCTGTGGGTACTAGCCTCTCAAATACCCAACGAGCAGCTCCAGACCACAGATGGGGGTACTCACCAGCCTCTTGAGCTCCCAGATTCCACACCGGTGTTCTAACACCAAGAAGAGGGTCAGCTGAGCTGCAGGAACAAGTATATTCTCAGTGGAACCATTGTGGCCACGAATCACAGCACATTCTGAGCTGCAGGATAGCAGCAGGACCACAACAGTGTGTCTCCAGCAAAGCAGCAGTCTGGGAGAGGCAAGCATATTTGGGCTTGTCCAGAAAGGTGTACATACAGGCCCTCTATTGGATTTACAATCACTCAGAAGAACACTGCAGCTAGACAAAGCAGTGGGACACACTTCCTGTAGCAGGCTACACCTCTGGCACCAGTGCAATGTCCCAGACTTTGGAGGCCAGCTCAAATCTCCAGATACAGGTTCCTCCTGGGTTCCTGAGTGGCCAGTTTCCAAAGGACAGGTCCAGCACCCAAACTAAGACCAGCACAGCCACAGGAACAATGAGATCAGAGCGGGATGAAGCACCAAAACCAAGACCAGCACAGCCACAGGAACGGTGAGATCAGAGCGGGATGAAAGGTGGGTCGTCGGGTGGGAAGGCTGCTCAAAACTCCACTGAGTCCAAGCCCTGTAGACAGGTTGTGGAGTTAACATTAAACCCCTCAGCCAGTGCACCTGGCTCCTCTGACACAAAATCAAACCTTCAGCATCTATAGTTCCACCACTAGAGCAGTGAATTGTTGGCCTCTGTGTACTGCTGAGTGACTCAGACAACAGGGGCTTAGTGCCTAGGGCTGAGAGACACAGAGGTGCCCTGGGGGCCACGTGGGAGGAGCCACCTGGAGGGAACATGATCACTGATCTAACACTCAGACCAGACAAACTAGTAGCAGGGGACTCTGCAGGCTGGGATAACACATCTCACCCGAAGCCCGAACTGAGTTCCCAGTTGGGACACAGCTGAAAGTGGTGAACTTTAGGGGGTCCACTTAAATACAACACCTAACACAAGTCCCCACCTAGCCTGTGTTGAGCTACAGACCACCAAGACTATACAGCCTCTACACCAAAGCTCCATCCTTGGCACAAGTTTCAGAAGACACTAGGAACAATCAGCTAAGGACAACCAGATGGCTAAAGGTCAGTGAGAAAACAAATCCAACAAAAATCAGGGAAATAAGGCCTGGCAGTGGTGGTGCATGCCTTTAATCTCAGCACTTGGGAGGCAGAGGCAGGCTCTCTGTGAGTTTAAGGCCAACCTGGTCTACAACGTGAGTCCAGGACAACCAGAGCTGCTACACAGAGAAACCCTATCTCGAAAAGCCAAAAAAAAAAAAAAATCAGGGAAATATGACTCCAACAAAATACAGCGATACTAATATAGCAAACCCTGATGAGCTCACTACAGCTCAAATGCACAAAATGATGACAAATCTATACTTAGGAAAATGATAGAGTCTTTCACAAGAAAAAGTTAAATCCCTGAAAGAATATAAAAAATCTTCAATTTTACAAATGAAAGCAATGGATAATACCATTACAGACTTCCAAGCAAACTCAGCCAGATATGAATGGGAAAGAGACAAGGATATGAAAGGTTTGAATGATTGGCCGACAAATTCATCTAAATTGGATCAGTAAATGTATAAAATGTATAAAAGTATTCAAGACTTGAAATTGGAAATGGAAGCAATAAAGAAAACACAAGCATAGATAGTCCAGGAGGTGGAAAACCAATGGAAGAGAACAAGAACTACAGATATGAATATCAAAAATAGGATACAAGATATGGAAGACAGAATCGCAGGTGTGGAAGATTCAATTGAAGAAATCAGTACAATAACCAAAGAAAACCTGAAAGCTACAAAAATTCTCACCCACAACATCCAAGAAATCAAGGACTCAATGAAAAGATGGAACCTAAGAATTATAGTCAAAAATGAAAGAAAAGACTCCAACTCCAAGGTCCAGTAAACATCTTCAACAAAATCATAGAAGAAAACTTCCCAAACTTAAAGAAAGAGATGCTGATAGAATAACAAGAGGCATACAGAACTCAACATAGATTAACCAGAAAAGAAATTCCTCTTGCCACATAATAATTGAAACTCCAAATGTACAGAACAAAGAAAGAATATTAAAAGCTGTAAGAGGAAAAAGGTCAAGTAACATATAATGGCAGATCCATCAGAATTACACCTGACTTCTCCTCAGAAACTCTAAAAGCCAGAAGGGCTGGAACATTCTACAGGCCCTAAGTGAACATAGGTTTCAGCCCAGACTACTATACCCAGAAAAACTTTCTATCAACATAGACAGAGAAAACAAATGACAAAACCAAATTTAAACAGTGTCTATTCACAAACCCAGCTCTACAGAAGATCCTGGAAGGAAAATTCTAAAACAGAGAAGTATGTACACCCAAAACAACAGAGGAGGCAAAAACTCCACTGCAGCTAAACCAAAAGAAACGTACAACTACCACCTCCATCAAAATAACAGGAAACAACAACCTTTGTTCATTAATATACCTCAACATCAATGGGACTCAATTCCCCAATAAAAAGACACAGGCTTACAGAATGGATCTGTAAACAAGACCCGTCATTTTGCTTCTCACTAACAAATATAGAATCTACCTCAGAGTAAAGGGCTGGGAAAAGGTTTTCCAAGGAAACATTCCCAAGAAGCAAGCTGGAGTAGCCATCTTAATATCAAATAAAATAGACTTTCAACTGAAGTTAATCAAAAAAGATAGGGAAGGATACCACATACTCGTTAAAGGAAAAATTATTCAAGATGACATTTCAATATTGAATATCTATGCTCCAAATAGAAGGGCACCCAAATTTGCAAAAGAAACTCTTCTAAAGCTTAAATCACACATAGATTCCCACACATTAAGAGTGGGAGATTTCAACACCCCAATCACAATGATGGACAAAGCATCAAGACAGAAACCAAAGAGAGAAATGATGAGACTAACAGAGGTTGAGAACCAAATGGACCTGACAGATATCTACAGAATGTTTAACCCAAACACAAAAGAATACACCCTCTTCTCAGCACCACACAGAACATTCTCCAAAATCTACCATATAGTCAGACACAAAGCAAGCCTCGACAGATAGATGAAAATTGAAATAACCCTTTGTGTCTTATCAGACCACCATGGATTAAAACTGGACTTCAGCAACAATAGAAATGACAAATAGCCTAGACATTCATGGAAACTGAACAACTGTCTACTCAATGACCACTGGGGCAGAGAACAAATAAAGAAGGAAATCAAAGACTTCTTGTAATCCAATGAAAACAAAGGCATACCCAAACAAAAACATCATACCCAAACTTATGGGACACAATGAAAGCAGTGCTAGGAGGAAAGTTCATAGCACTAAGTGCCTTCAAAAAGAAAATTGTGACAGACCATTAGATAAACTTAACAGAAGATCTGGAAGAGCTAAAAAAAATAAAAAATAAAAAGAAGAAGAAGAAGAAGAAGAAGAAGAAGAAGAAGAAGAAGAAGAAAAAGAAACAAACACTCCCAAAAGGAGCAGAAAGCTGGAAATCAGGAAACTTAGGGCTGAAATAAACAACTTAGAAACAAAAAGAACAATACAAAGAATCAAATAAATCAAGAGTTGTTTCTTTGAGAAAATCAACAAAATAGACAGATATTTAGCTAAATTGAAAAGGAGGCAGAGGGAAAATATCCTAATCAGTAAAAACAGAAATATAAAGTGCAAAATAACAACAGATATCAAAGAAATCCAGAGAATCTTTAGGTCTTACTTCAAAGATCTGTACTCCACAAAATTTGAAAACTTAAGTGAAATGGACAATTTTCTTGATAGATTCCACCTACCAAAGCTAAATCAATATGAGGTTAACAAATTAAGCAGTCCTATAACGAGTAAGGAAATAGAAACAGTCATTAAAAATCTTCTATCCAAAAAAAGCCCAGGGCCAAATGGTGTCAGCACATAATTCTACCAGACTTTCAAAGAAGAACTAATACAATACTCTTCAAACTCTTCCACAATATTAATACAGATGCAACACTGCCAAACTCATTATTTGAGGCCACAGTCACCCTGTTCCCTAAACAACAGACAGGCCCAACAAAGAAAGAGAACTGCAGACTAATTTTCCTCATGATGATAGATGCAAAAATACTTAATAAAATACTGGCAAACCATATCCAAGAACACATCAAAAGTATCATACACCATGATCAAGTAGGCTTCATCCCAGGAATGCAGGGATGGTTCAACATACGAAAATCTATCAACGTAATTAATCACATAAACAAGCTGAAAGAAAAAAAATCACATGGTCATCTCATTAGATGCTGAAAAAGCATTTGACAGAATCCAATACCCTTTCATGCTAAAAGTCCTGGAGAGAACAGGCATACAAGGACCATATCTAGAAATAATAAAGGCAATATACAGCAAGCCAGTATCCAACATCAAATTACAATTATAAGAATATTTATGAGTATTTTATTCTTTTTTAATTGAAAAAATTTTATTTTGTGAATTTCACATCATGCACCCTGTTCCCGCCCATCTTCTATCTCTTCCCCCAGACCCACCCTCCACCCTAGCAATCTGTCCCAGCATTGAAAATAACAGCTCATTGTGGAAGCTTCAGTGTATCTCAGTATGTCCCTCAATATTTCCCTTTGTCCATACATTCTGCTTACAAATGTTCATTATAATGACCCCTTGGTCTGGTCCGAGGCCCCTGGTTTCCGATACTCCGTCAGTACTGGAATCTCACTGGAACTCCTCTCAGATATACCATAACTGTCCTGTGTCATGAAGTTCCTACAGTCCTGGGTTGTGGAACTGACCTCTTCTTGCACTCCAGCAATTCATCCTTGGGTAGATGTTACGGTGGACCAACTCAAAGCCATGGTTATGGACCTACAATTCCCACTTGCATAGCTAGTTCTACTATGGAAAGGTGCAGGATCTGCTCTGTAAGTGCTGCAGCTGTGAGAGGCAGGAACAGCTCTCCTGCTCTTCTGACTCCTGGGCTATATCTCCTGTTGACCAATGGTGGTGAGGGCCAAAGGGAATGGAAGGCATCTCTCCCTAGCCAACACCTCCACATATCAGACAGAAGGCAGGGCTGGCTCTCCTACACTCACTCCCTCATGGATGGCTCACCCACAACCCCTATATCCAGGACCATCTGTCATGTGTTATTCAGGCAAGGTGCAGGGCCTGCTCACCCGAGTGCTGCAGCATGTGAGGGACAGGGACAGCTCTCCTTCTCTTGTGATTGCATCTAGGCCAGATCTCCTGTTGGCCTCTGATGGTGAGGGCAAAAGGGAGGGGAAGGCATCTCTCCCTAGTGAACACCACCACACATAGCAGACAGAAGGCAGGGCTGACTCTCCCACACTCATTCCCTCAGGGATGGATCACCTACAACCCACACATCCAGGGCTGGTCAGAGTTCTTCTAGTTTTTGGTTTTTTTCCTGATTGGAAACCTTTCTGGTGCTTGCCTGGTACTGGTCTGGTAGTCATCTCAGGCTACCCCTTGGCCCAAAGTGCTGTTCTTATCCAGCTTGTTTTATTCCCCCAGGAATGTTAGGTTACTATTCATTCAGATGTTCAGAGGTCAGAACACTGAATGTAGATATAGTCTCTCTCCTCTCTGCCACCTACTGATGCACATGTGACAAATAAGTCACATCTGAAATGCCTCTAGAAGCAAGGAGTATTTTATTCTTATTGATTAATCAAAAATAAAATTATAATCTCAAATTTGATTCTTATTTGGTAAACATTGTATTGGATGAGTATTAATGCAAATAATAGTCTTAACTGACTGTTGTCAGGTTATCAAAAGCTAATCCTTCAACCCTGATCTTTATTTTAATATTATGATAGAACTCACTTCTGTAATGAAAATCAGAGAAAAATAGCTGTAGATAGGAATGTTGTCCCAAGATCAGAAAATCAGAACATATCTAGAATACTTAGTATGAGGCATTCCATACAACCCACACTTAGCCATGAAAATTATCTATATAGGAAACTAAATTAATAAACATCCTCTTGCAATGCAATAACAACCATATGAAACTGTGTAATTATGTGTAAGATAATAATATAGCAGTTTTACTTAAATGATCTACATAATTTTGTCCCAGTAAAGCAAAGTGCAGTATACTTATAGATGCTTAAAGATAAATAAAAACTGTACTTTAAAATTTTAAAGCTTTATGGTTCCGATATCTTGGAAAATTAGTATTACTTTTATAAATTTCTATATACTGAATGTCCAAATGTAAAATTCTTTATTCAATATAGTTTTTTATGGATCTGTTAGTATATTTATTATAATACATATAACCTTTAATTTCTCTGCCTATATTTCCCATTACACGGTCCCTTATATTGAGCTTTGAACTCAGACTTTTTTGTTTGGATTTTGTTTGTTGCTTGTTTGTTTATTTGTTTGTTTTTGAGACAGGGTTTCTCTGTGTAACAGAGCCCTGGCTGTCCTGGACTTACTTTGTAAACAAGGCTGGCCAAGAACTCACAGAGATATGCCTTCCTTTGCCTCCCAAGTGCTAGGATTAAAGGCTTGTACCACCCCCACCAGTAATGGAGGAGAGTTCCCCTTTCTCCACACCCTCGCCAGCCAGCATGTGCTGACATTTGAGCTTTTGATCTTTTGATCTTAGCCATTCTGACAGGTGTGAGATGGAATCTCAAAGTCATCTTGAGTGACATTTCTCTGATGATTAAGGATGCTGAGCATTTCTTTAAGTGTCTCTCAGCCATTAGGAATTCGTCCTTTCTGAATTCTCTGTTTAGCTCTGTTCTTCATTTTTGATTGGATTATTTTTTTGGCATTTAATTTCTTGAGTTCTTTGTAAATTTTGGATATTAGCCCTCTGTCAGATGTGTGGTTGGTGAAGATTTTTTTTCCCAATCTGTAGGCTGCAATTTTGTTCAAATGACAGTGTCTTTTGCTTTGCAGAAGCTTTTCAGTTTCATGAGGTCCCATTTATTGATTGTTGGTCTCAGGTCCTGAGCTGTTGGTGTTCTGTTCAGGAAGTTGTCACCTGTGCCAATGAGTTCGAGGGTTTTCCCCCACTTTCTCTTCTAGTAGAGTTAGTGTGTCCAGCCTTACGTTAAGGTCTTTGATCCACTTAGACTTAACTATCGTACAAGGTGATAAGTATGGGTCTGAGTGCAGGCTTGTGCAACCACTATGAGGTCAGTCTGGTGATATCTTAGAAAACTTGGAATAGCTCTACCTTGGGATCCAGCCATACCACTTCTGGGTATGCATCCAAATGATTCCTCACCAAGGAAGTTTCCTCATCTATATTCATAGCAGCCTTATTTTTATTAGCTAGAGACTGGAAATAACCCAGATGTCCCTCAACCAAAGAATGGATAAAAAAAAAGCTGTGGTACATCTATACAATGGAATACTACTCAGCTGTCATAAACAAGGAAATTATGCAATTTGCAGCCAAATGGATGGAACTAGAAAAGATCATCCTGAGGGAGCTAAGCCAAACTCAGAAGGATGCACATGACATCTATTCACTTATAATCGGATTTTAGTCATATAATACAGGATAACCATACTACAGCCAATGCACCAAAGGGAACATGAATATAGACTTTGTTTCCTGTCAGTGATTCACGTTGCCCTAGTGGTGCTTCCTTGTAGACCCCAAAGTGTATGAGGAGGCTCTTGGCCCTCATATGACTGCTGAACTGGGGTGGGGGACTGATATGTAGAGACACTACACTTCAGAAGCATGGGATGGAAGGGATAGGGCATAAAGGGTGGGAGGGCGGGACCGGGAGGGGTGAAAAGAGGACACTGTGATGGCGATGTAACCTGAAGTAATAAATAAATATTTTTTTAAAAAGGCATGTGCCACTCAGACATTTTTTTCACCATTTGTTTAATTTTAATTTTTTATTTCTTCAATTTACATCTTAATCATAATCCCTTCCTACTCCCCCCTCCAGTCCTACCCTCACATCCTCTTCCCCCTCACCTCCCCATTTACTTCCTTGTTTTTTCAAGTTTAAGGTATATCTTTTTCCCCCTAATAGCTCCCCTTTTCAGTCCAACAAATGGCTCGTTCCCTTATAACAACAAATACAATGCAAAACAACAAGAATAATTAGGCCACAATTATGAAAATTATAAGGTTTAGCATACATATTTGGCAACTGACTTTAACATTCTACTATGCAACATATCCATTAGTTTAAAGAGCTATATCCAACTCAGCTTCCATCCTAACTTGTATCTACATTTTTAAAACTTCTTCTTATATCCAGAACACCCTCTTAATTCCCAAACAACTCAGAATTTAGATATGAGACTATAACTATTTAGTCTTCTCCACATCAGAGACCTGAGAGGGATAAATATATCTGATTATACAGGAAGTGCAGGGCCATCAGCTTCCAAAACTAAGAAATGACAGACAACTGGCTGCCTGGACAGTTTCCAATTTCTCTCCATACATTAGAGCTTCAATCTTCAGCCATTTGGCCCCATTTCTCAGACTTTTTATAATAGCCCAGGAACAAAATTTAGCTTCACTGGTTGTTGAATTGATGATGCCTAAATGATTAAAGGAAGGAAGTAAATGAATGTTTCCCAATTACAATGCTATATTTGTTGAATTTAGTGAAATGTCAATCTGTTTAATATTCTTTGGATTAGTTCTATCTCTTTTATGTTTAAAATCTTCAAAAGATTTTTTTATATTCTCCTCCATACATAGTCTGAACGCACACAGAGATCAAACCACAGAAATACACAGCAAAGAAATAAAATGATGACACTAAGTTGACACTCTTGCAATCAGAAAGAAACACCTTATGGAGGATGAAATCACCATAGTGATTTGCTTTTAAGACTCTGATGAGTTAATATTTACTTCACTTGTGACCCACAAGTCAATAATTAATATAAAGTCAATTATTAACAACAGTATTTGTGAGCAGCTCATAGCATACTAGCAAACCTCTCAAATGCAGGCATTTTTACATTGAGTAGTTTCCCATCAACCTTTCTATATATTGATGTCGTGGCAAGGATGGATCTGTCTCTGTTGTTTCAAACTCATTAAATGTTGATGAGAGCACATGATTATAAAAGGTATGTTGTGAAACTTTTCAGGGATCCATTTTGGCACACAGCCATCACTTAGTCAATTGAATTGAACCATGTTCTAATAAATAACACTTTACTAGTTAAAAATGGCCCTGTGAAAGCTGGCATAATCTCCATGTATCTTAGTTAAAATAGTAACTTATGACCCCAGGAAATTTTTATTACAACCCTTTACATTCTACCAGAAATTGATAATACAGATATTTTAGCATAATTTCCCAAATTTAAAAAATATAATAGTGAGAGGTTTCACCATACTTCAGGTAGTACAACACCTGGGGAAATGGTCCTGGGTGTTATAAGAAAGCAAGATGAGCAAGCCATGGAGAACAAGCCAGTAAGCAACATCCCTTCTACCACAGTTTCTGGTTCCTGGTTCCTGGCTAGTCACTGTCATTACTGGGTGGTCATCAGTCTTCTGGAGTAGGGCATAGTGGGTGGACATAAGGCTATTAAACTTGTGCCCATAAAAGAGAATTTACACCATGGTTCTTTTCCTTTCTGCTCCATCATGAGATTGGGTAGTTTTCCCTGGCAAATATTCTCTGCCAGTCTGTAAAGCAATAAATCCCAGTGACAAGGGCTAAAATCTCTGAAACCACAATCAAAGGAAATATTTTTTACTTTAAGTTGGTTGTATTAGGTTTTTATAATGGTCATGAACATCTAACTCAAATATATGACCAGAAAATATATGTTTGAATAAATCTATTGTATCGAACAAAAATATTTAATAAACTAATAAAATATGGCTACATCACACAGTCACAATTCTTTGTCTCAAAATAGAATTGTATGGCTGTTAATGCTTAATTTGGATTTAGTCTTGATTGCTAAGCTTGTGGTACTTTTTTTTCAAGCATATATAATTTGTTTGTATACCTAATAATTAAATCTAGTTGTCAGCTTGATTGAATTAAGAAACACTTTGGGTTTTAATAAATCATACCTTAGAGCATATCTGTGGGGGCATTTCCAGAGATGATTAATTAAGGGCCAAAATGGTTTGACCTGAATCAGGGTGGCACCATCCCCCTAGTCTGGGTCCTGAACAAAATAAAAGAGGACAAAGAAGAAAGCCAGCTAAGCTAACACTGTGCTTTCTTTGTAACTGTGTCCTCTGAGATTTAAAGAAGCAGCCTCACATTCCTGCCATCATGGAGTTATCTCCCTGTCTGCATCCACAGAGAATGCTCTCAATGGATAGCAAGCCCTCAAACTGTGAGTCAAAGGAAAAGCTTTCTCCTGTCAGTTGCTTTTGTTAAGCATTGGGTCACGGCAATAAAAATGTACCAGTATATATGTGGAGCCATGGCACTGAATGTAGATGGTGAGTGTCCTTCTTTGGGCTAACATCAAAGCTATGCCAAATGTACTACTCACACTTATATACTACCTTGTCTGAACTGTTACTTCCTGATAACTAATCTTTTTGTGTATATAATCCCTTACCACCTTTTCTCTCTTTTTAGAAATCAGTCATATTCTGCATTATTTGTGAACGCAAATTGACTCTTGATATATGTACATGTATTTTGATATCCTTATTAAGTAATGAACATATTAAGAAAGAAAAGCCTAAGTTTGGAAAAAAATAATAATGTATCAAAACTTATACAGAAATTTCTGTGTCATTTAAAAAGGTGAGTAAATATAGTGTTGATTACAGTTCAAAATTATCTGTGAAAAAAATGACCTTTAAATAATGTACCAGTGTATAATTGATCTCTTCTCTTGTTCTCTTGATAAGGCTCCAAAGGCGGGTTTTTTTTTTTTTTTTTTTAATAGGATTCCACTTCAAAGACTGCAGCAGAAATTGCAAGTGAAGGGAATTACAGTCCTTCACCCTCCTGGCAAACTGATTTTAAAATATCCTGATATCTACTAAATACTTTCACTGAATTTCTGTTAACTATGGCTCTACCCAGCAAAGAAGACAACACAGAAAGATTCATAAAATAATAAGCCACCAAATTTTAATAATCTACAAATTAATAAACAAAAATGTTGGAATGAGTCAACATAGAATAATAATCAAGACTATATCTGTCTTCCAAATGGTCATAAGTATTGTATTAAGAGTTATATTTTGTAAGCACAATGTTTTTTTTTGTTTTGTTTTGTTTTGTTTTTGGTTGTTGTTGTTGGTTTTTTTTTGTTTTTTTGTTTTTGTTTTTTTTTGGTTGCACTAGGGGAAAAAAGGAAGAAAAAACAGATCTTGGTATTTGTCAGAGATCAATGTTGTCAGGGAGGAGACATGAACTCAAAGGCTTGCTAACCTATAGATATATGCAATCATTTAAGAAGCACCAAAGGTCCTCACCTGTGCCTATCCTGAGTGAGATTGCTTTATATTCCATTGATCTTGATTTTTCACTAAAAGAATTGATTGTTTTCAAAGCTGATTTGGGATGTTATGCTTTGGGGAGAGAAACTGGGGTTTTTCATTCACCATAAGAAACAAGGTCATCTATATTTTAACAAGATATCCTCATTTTAACTATACATTTGTTAATTCTAAAGTCAACCATGACAAAAAGGCTTTCTATTAAAGATAATCACAACACAAGTAATTGAAAGAAAAAAATCCCCTTGAAGAGTCAATTTGAACTACAAGCCACATGAGCTATGTAGAAATTATACTTGTAAGTGACATAAACTTGAAATAGTTTAGAAAAATTAATGAATTAAATATGAAAATTTAGCTAGTGCTCAAGCCATAATACCTACTCCACTCATTAACCTCTCATTGATACTTAGAGGGACACAACTGAGACATTGTCTGAGAATTTTTAACAGTCTCCAGGTACCAGGGTTTTTCATCTTGTACATTGAATTTGCATCAAATTAGGTATTATGGGTCACACATTCTGCTCCCCATCCTTCCTTGCCTCCTACCATACATTCCTTCCTCCTACCTGACAAGCAGAGAGCCTGACTACAGATTGTGCTGGGAAACATCTTCTATCCCCAGAAATTTATAAGAAGAGTCCACACTGCTGTCACTTGTTCCCTGATTTTCTCTCTTCAGTGGTCTACTTTCCCCTATCTCCTTACTTTCTGTTTCTGGTACTGGAGTCTGAACTCTCCTCAGTGTCCTTGCCATGTCGTCCGTCTTTCTGTCCACTCCTCCAATAAACTACTTACTCCCAACTCTCCTAATAAACTGCTTACCCCCAACAATCCATCTGTGGCCTCTTGAATTCACATCTGAACTCTATCTCTTTTTCACTTTCTCTATACATACATACATACATACATACATATATATGTTCTTTATTGAAATGTGTGTATATGTGTACTTTTTAGAGTTTCTATGCATAAGCAAAAATTATTTATGTTCATTATGTTACTAAATTGATAAGAAATGGTATATATTTTCTTTTGGGAGGGTGTAGTTTTCAAAAAAATGAAAAGAGATAAAAGCTATCACATATATAATGATTGAGATATATTTTCAGCATGTAAGCAATAAGGAGAGTACCAAAACACCAACTGATTCCATAGTCAATGATGCTGTGATGTCCTGTTTCACATTGACTTGAGGTGGAATAAGAGAATTATACTTGGTTGTTGTTGTTGTTTCCAGAATGGATATAAGCTGATAGTGTCAAAATTTCAATACTGACCAATAATTTCTGAAGTAAAATCTAGTCCTCAAACTAGTCTTACATTTAAATAATATATATTATTTAATATATATAATTAAATTATATTATACATTAATAATATATATTCTATAAAAATTTCATGCAAAATAAATGAAAAGATTTTATGTTTCTTATTAGTTTATTTGCTAGACTAACATTTTAGTAAAATTCCTGAAAATGCTCTTATACTTTATTCATTTCTGTGATAAAATAACAGATGAAATAAATTTAAGGAAGAAAGGGTTTGCTTTTCCACATAGTCAATAAAAGTCTTGTTGGCTATATATAATGCACATGTCTTATTATTGCATTCCATCTTTAATATGGCATGAATGGAGACTTAAGAATATCTTTCTTCTGCTCATAGGGCAGAAAATCTTCCTCAATTGATATGCACATCCTACATGTCCCAGACTTTTTTGTAATTACAAAACCATATGTTACTTATGATAATTTATATATTTTTCAGAACAAAGGGACCAGACACCAAGAAGACAAGACAAGTAGCCCAGATGAACCAGCCTCACAGACTGTTCCAGCCAGGATTGCAGTAAAGCCCTGAACTTCCCCTCCCAAATTCAGCTTTGGACTACTAACTGTTCAGGACATTAAAATTGCTGAAAACATAGAGACTGGACAATAAATGTTACTATTAGCTCGCTTAAACGTTTTTTTTTTTTCATTTTATTTGAGAACCCAAACAGGTTTCCTGCATCCCAAATCAGCAAGAAGCAATTTTAGGAGAGCATTGCCCCATTTGCAAAAGGTGGTGTGGATTATTCTTTGGTCATTTGATGGGTTATAGATGTCATTTCGTTACAAGTTGTTAAATGGTCTTTTAAGGCAAGGTATTGGAGGCCAGGCTCAGGGATTTCTCTCTTTTTTTTCTCTATTCTTCTTTCTCTCTTATATAAGGGGAGAATACTTGAAAAGAAAAAAGGAGGAATATTGGTATATAATATAGGAATGATAAGATATAAGGGTAGATTATTGACTCTTCTATACAAATTCGAGCTATTCCTATTCTCAAAATAGGGTTATCTTTTGATACATTGGTGTAGAATTCTATATATTGACACAGATTTAAGGTTATTTTGACAAAAATATATGTATATTTCAACTCTTATATAAGTTATTATGCCTATACAACTTATTGAAAAGTACTCTTCAATAAGTACTTTTAATACAATAAGGTTTACTTCCAATCCTTTTATAGGCTACTATTGCAATGTGTTTAGGAATCTGAATAATACAGGTTGATGGCTAGTCAGTCAAGCTCCTGGTCATGTCAAATACTAGTCTTAATTTACCACAAAATAGGCTTAATAGGTTAAACAGATAGTAAATGATTAAAAATATAGTTTGCCTGTTCAGATATATAGATGACAGATAGATACAGAGATGATAGATAGATAGATAGATAGATAGATAGATAGATAGATGTCTTCAAAACCCCCAGAGGCACACAGAATGATGCAGCCCCTTACAGCCATTTAGTGATTTGTTGTCAAGTACTTAACCTGCACCTGAGTGATGCAATGTGGCCTATTATCTGGGATATTCCATGCAGCTGGTATTTGCTGTGCTTTCCTGATACTTACGCCATGCCTACTTGTTATTCTTAGTCTATATAAGCAGTTGAACTTTCAGTAAAGTTTGACACCTTGATCATATCTGACTTGACTTGGTGTCCCTCTCTGTAACCTTTGTCTCTCCAATTCCCAGCCCCCTGTACAGGCAGTACAGTCAGTGGTCACAGGTGATGACATAGAAAATGGTATTTAAAGATTATTTTTACTGTCATTAGAACAAAACATTCAACAGAGGGCTACTATCCAAAATATATAAAGAACTCAAGAAATTAAATACCAAGAAAGCAAATAATCCAATCAAAATATGAGGTAGAGAGCTAAACTGAGAATTCACAAAAGAGGACACTCTAATGCCTGAGAGACACTTGAAATGCTCAATATTCTTAATCATCAGAGAAATGTAACTCAAGATGACTCTGATATTCCATCTCACACCTGTCAGAATGGCTAAGATCAAAAACTTAAAAGTCACCACATGCTGGAAAAGTTGTGGAAAAAGGGGAATACTCCTCCATTGCTGGTGGGGGTGCAAACTTGTCCAAACACTATGAAAATCAGTCTGGAGATATAGTATAAAACTTAGAATAGCTCTAAGACCCAGCCATACCACTCCTGGGTATACATCTAAACAATTCCTCACTAAATCACAAAGACATTTCCTAAACTATGTTCATAGCATTTTTTTCTAATAGCTAGAAACTGGAAACAATCCAGGTGTCTCTTAAATGACGAATGGATTAAAAAAAAAAAAACTAAAACTAAAACTGTGGTACATTTACACAATGGAATACTACTCAGCCATTAGAAAAAAGGAAATTATACAATTTGCTACCAAATGGATGGATCTAGAAAAGCTCATCCAGAGAGAGCTAACCCAGACCCAGAAATATGCACATGACATGCATTCATTTATAATTTAATTTTAGTCATACAGTACAGGATAACTATCCTACAACCAACAGACCAAAAGGAACAGGAACATGGACTTTATTACCTGTTAATTGGACACTTCACCCTACTGAAACTTCCATATACATCCCCAGTGCAAGAGGAAGCTTTTACCACTCTTTGACTGATGAACTGAGGGAGGCTAATATGTGGGGGCACCCCACACCAGATGAGTAGGATAGGTGGTAGAGGGGGTAGAGGCTGGGAGTATGAATTTACGGGTGGAGGAGGGGGCTTTGATGGAAATATTACTTGAATTAATAAATAAATATTAAAAATATTATTTTAAGAATTGTCTGACTTTAGATAGTCAGCTCCTGACGTCTCCCATTTGACTTAGAAGGAGACAATGAGCATCAAAAATCTCCATCAGGCAATAATCCTACAGGGCAGAAATACCCCTGCTCTCTCAGTAGACTATATACAGTCTGAAGATGAACCAGATCTTAAATGTAGGTAAGTCAATGGCCTGTTTCTACAAAGACAGAATGGGAAAATCCTTCTTATTTCATGCTTCACAATTATGTCTGTACGATATGCTTGGCCAAAAGGCTGAAGATGGTGCTCTGTAGAGAGCTGCGAAGTGCCGCGCCCTAAAGATGGCACTGGTCTCCGCCTTCCACCAGCCCGATGGTGAGCGCTCTCTATGATAATAAGTTCATATTTGGCAAAGACCGCTGATCTGGCTTGCTTCCACATACGTAGGCCTCTAAGATAGCACCACTTGGCTTTACTTGACTGGCTGTTCATTTAGTATTTAGCCTGTGGGTTGGGTCTGCCCGGGCATTTGGAATTCGGAATTCAGAACACTGTTTTCAAGGGACCTGAATAAACTGCTGGAGAAGAGCTTTTGTGAGTTGCGTCATCCTTGCTGGTCAAGGGGGACGCGACAAGTTGTGGCCCGTACGGGGACCCAGAAAAGACTCAGAACTCCTGCAGTCAGGGGCAATGCGTTGGTAAGTTCCTGGGATAAATCAGGACAATAAAGTTTCACGGAGATAGCGAACACAAAGTAAAGATTCGCGGATAATAGCGAACACACAGTAAAGATTCGCGGAGATAGTGAACACAAAGTAAAGATTCGCAGATAATAGCGAACAAAAGGTAAAGTTTCGCGGAGATAGCGAACAAAAGGTAAAGTTTCGTGGAGATAGCGAACAAAAGGTAAAGTTTCGCGGGAAGTTGCGAACTATAAGGTCTCCGGGAGGGAGCAATAAGGACCTCGGTAAAGAGGCAATAAGGTCTCTGGAGGGAGCAATAAGGACCTCGGTAAAGAGGCAATAAGGTCTCCGGGAGGGAGCAATAAAGTTCCGTGATTCGGACGAGTAGAAGACACAACTGGCTGAGCAAGGTGAGGAAAGCAGAGAGTGCCTCACAGAAATGGAGCGAATGCTGGCCTTGCCTTTATCAGTTGCTGGGAGAAGCTTGGGAGAGATCTTGGATTTTGCCTGGGAGCAAAGTACATTGCAGGGAGGAGCACGGCCTATTTGGAGACTTGTTCGGAGTTGTTTAGGAGATCAGAGATATTGCAAGGCAGTGGAAAAAGGACAAAAGGCATTAGAACAGTTAAAAGAGGAGTGCTTGGTCACATCTGGGAAAGATACTTTGGAAGAGGATAGCTCAGAGTCTAAAGAGGAACTTAAAAGGTTAACAAAGAAAATGGAGAAGTCATCTTTGAGGAAGAGTTCTGACTGCACCCGGATAAAGCCCTCAGGTCCGGGGCCGCCTGTGCTGGCCCCGCCTTCATATAGTGAGACTTCCCCTCTGAGTGATCCTAGTGGGCGGTCATTCTGTCCAAATGTCTGGAGGGAAGTGAGACATGAGCTGTACTATCCTTTCTTTCAGGATGGAGGGGAAAGATCTGAGCAAGTAGACAGTGAAAAGGAAAGTAACAAAGGTGAAAGATTTGAGCAGGCAGACAGTGAAAAGGGAGGCAAAAAGAAAGTTCCTCTCTATCCCGATCTTAAAGATTTTAGAGATTTTAGAGATTTTGAGGACTCAGAGAGCACGGATTCTGAAGGAGAGCTACACGCTCTACTAGAACAGTTGGAGAGGACTGTTATTAGAAAAAAGGAAAAGAAAAAGGTAAAAGAAAAGGGCATGTCGGCGGCAGTCGGTGTGGGTGGAGCCGTTGCTATAGCGCCTGACACGTCGGCGGCAGTCGGAGTGGGTGGAGCTGTTGTTACAGCGCCTTCAGCCATACATGGCTGGTGTAAATAAAGCTGTTGCCATGGCGCCTTCAACTCCTCCCCCATATCCAGAAGCCACTCAGATAGATCAGCCTGTTCAGTCCCTGAAAGTAGGGAGATCTTTCTGCCCGGGGATGTGGACACAAGTAAGAACAGAGTAGAACATTATCCCACTGCACTTGCTGCTTTAGCCTTGAATGATATCCAACAATGCTTGCAGTCTTTTGGAGTTGCTCCTGCCAGTACAATAGTGCCTTATTCCAGTTATCAAATTAAGATTTTGTGTGGCACTGTAGATGACTGGGCAATATTGCAATGTAGCTTTGAAGGAGTGATTGATAACCATTATCCTAAACATCCATTGCTATCATTTTTTAAGGAGCACCCAGTGATATTCCCTAAGGTTACTTCAGCAGTACCACTTCAAGGATCACTAAATGTGTTTACTGATGGCTCAAAGACAGGCTGTGGAGCCTATTTGATAGAAAGACAAGAGCCCGTGTTATGTCAATTTCAACCGGGCTCCCCCCAAATAGTAGAGTTAAAAATAGTAATTGAGGTGTTTAAAAGATGTCAATTAATTTGCATTCAATTTGATTTCAGATTCAGTTTATGTGGTCAACGCAGTGAAAGTATTAGAATTAGCAGTTCCTATTAAGAATAGTAGTACTGTATGTGCCTTATTACAAGAGTTACAAGTTTTAATCTGGCAGAGAAAAAGGTGTTTTTATATTCAACATATCAGAGCACATACAGGATTACCTGGACCATTAAGTGAGGGTAATGATAAAGTTGATCAATGGACCAGGATGGAATGAATTTTTTGGAGCTCATTCCTGGATCAAGCCAGACAGTTTCACCAATTATTTCATGTAAATGCAAAAACTCTACAGCAGAAATTCCATTTGTCTAGAGCAGATGCTAGACAAGTAGTTTTGGACTGTCCTCAGTGTGTGATTCATCATCATCCTCCCAGTGTGGGAGTGAACCCTAGAGGGTTGATGCCACTCAAAATCTGGCAAATGGACGTTACCCACATTTCAGAATTTGGAACCTTAAAATATATTCATGTATCTGTGGATACCTGCTCAGGTATCATACATGCTACACCTATGAGTGGAGAAAAGGCTCGCAATGTCATAGGACATTGCTTAGAAGCCTGGGCTGCATGGGGAAAACCACAACAGCTGAAAATGGACAATGGACCAGCCTATACGGCTCAGTCCTTTGTCTCCTTCTGTAATCAGATGGAGGTACAGCTTAATCACGGATTACCATACAATCCTCAAGGACAAGGAATTGTGGAGTGTGCTCATCGCACCTTGAAAGAATGCTTGCAAAAACAAAAAGGGGGAATAGGCCAAGGCCGTACCCCCAAGGAGAGAATATCTTTAGCCTTATTTACTTTAAATTTTCTCAATTTGGATGCTCAAGGCCGCTCAGCAGCGGACAGACATCAGGATTCCCATGGTTCACCTAAAAGCATGGTGAAGTGGAAGGATATTTTGACAGGCTCTTGGAGGGGGCCTGACCCCGTGCTAACATGGGCGAGAGGGTCTGTTTGTGTTTTTCCTCAGGTTCAAAAAGATCCAGCGTGGGTACCTGAACGACTTGTGAGGAAGATTCGTCATGAAGACCTTCCTAAGGATCCTGGTGATAGTAGCAGTGAGTATGTCAGGAGCGCAGAGCAGTTTGGGTTCAACAAGATTATTTTTCCTTTAGCCCCATGATTAGTAATATAGTGAATTAGTCTTGTACAGGAATGCTTGATATATCTACTAGGGATCCTCAGCAGACTGCCACCAATCCTTTTGATTTGTGGCTTTTGTGTGGAGTAAATGGAAGTTGCATGGACTTGGGACCTGTTATTATGCTTGGAGGAGGAATTTATCAAAGAGGTAACTTTTCCCTAGGGTCTGCTACCAGATTGGATTTTTCTAGCAGTAGTGGCTCTGGTACTTGGAATTCTTTGTTTCATTCTTACCGCAACAAGAACTTTTCAGCTTCGCCAGTATGTCTCTGGCCTCCTTTTCTGTGGATTGTAAGTAATGGGAGTGCATCCTTAGGTGAAGAAAAGTTAGTATGCACTCCGGGCACATGTTTTTATGCCCTATGCTGGAATGCCACAGCCTTTCCTGTGGCTGTGGTGACTAGAATGCCTCGATATGTACCAGTTCCTGTAGAAGCCCCTAATACCATGATGCTATTCAGATTTAAAAGAGATTTTGGCATCACTGCAGCTATTGTTACTGCTATCACTGTTGCTGCTGTGGGAGCTACTGCCTCAGCTATTGCCTTGTCTAGTTCTATACAGACTGCCAATGCCCTGAATAACATCTCAGCCACTGTGGCACAGGCATTGGATACTCAGACCTCTATGAATTCTCATCTCAAAGGAGGTCTTATGATAGTTAATCAACGCATAGATTTAATACAAGAACAGATTGATTCTCTTTGGCAACTAGCACAATTGGGGTGTGAGTGGAGATTGCAAGGTTTGTGTGTTACTTCCGTACAATATCAAAATTATACAAAGGCTGCTAATTTGTCTAGACAATTGTCAAAGTTCCTCTTACAGGATTGGCCGGCTGAGTTTGAAAATTTGATGAGAGAGCTGAGAGCGACAATTGTCCACATCAACTCCACTCGGGTGGATCTGAGCCTGGCTACTGGCTTGACTTCCTGGATACAGACGGCTATGGATCATCTTAAGGAGTGGGCGGGCGTAGGCTCTTTGGCGATACTAATGATATTAGCCTCTCTGGTTTGCCTATGGTGCATCTATAAAACGAGTGCTACACAAAAGTGTAATGTAGCCATGATTATACAAGCCCTTGTCGCCATTGAGGCAGGCCAGTTCCCTCAGGCATGGCTCGCTGCCGTGAAGTAAATCTTCACTGAGCATAGTCCCTGCCCACTGAGGTATTCGTTCCATGGATATTAGGGTCTGGCAAGTCAGTGACGGAGTTGACGGGTAAGTCTCGGCCACCTAAGACAGGGCAGTCCCGAGTGGGGAGGCTGACCCAGAGACGGGTAAGAGTTTGAGCATCGCCCTCCTACAGGCTCAGGCCCACCGTGAGATCCCCAGATAGAGGGATTACGAAGCCTTTCCAGGGACTTTTACCAACTTTAGAAAAAATAAAAAAGGAGGAACTGTAGAGAGCTGCGAAGTGCCGCGCCCTAAAGATGGCGCTGGTCTCCGCCTTCCACCAGCCCGACGGTGAGTGCTCTCTATGATAATAAGTTCATATTTGGCAAAGACCGCTGATCTGGCTTGCTTCCGCATACGTAGGCCTCTAAGATAGCACCACTTGGCTTTACTTGACTGGCTGTTCATTTAGTATTTAGCCTGTGGGTTGGGTCTGCCCGGCCATTTGGGAATTCGGAATTCAGAACACTGTTTTCAAGGGACCTGAATAAACTGCTGGAGAAGAGGTTTTGTGAGTTGCATCATCCTTGCTGGTCAAGGGGGACGCGACAGTGCTCCAATGATATTGAGAGATATTTGGGACTGTCTAGGCAGCAAACGATCATTTTACATCCTGGAAGCTGCTATTCTATGCTTCCTACTCACTCAAATATAACTTTATCCCTTCTTAAGTCTTTGATGGGGTTGAAGACATAATAGATATAAATTTTAAATGGAATTGACTTGTTTAGAATTGAGGGATATTTTTGAATATAAATAAAATATTTAGGTTTATAAATATAGGATATGATAGAAAATATTTAGGTTTAGAACTTTAGACACACCAATATAGATAGATGATTTTTTTTTCAAGATTACATGAAATAGACTAAACATTATGTATGTAACTTTTATACATGCGTTTCCTGATTGTTTCATATTGGTTATTACTGTATATAATTTAAAAACAGTCTTTTTAGGAGAAGAGGAAGAATAGAGAAAAGAAAAAGAGAGAAATCTCTTGGTCTAATCTCTAAAACCTATTTAATAAGACCATTTAACAACTTGTAATAAATCCTCTTAAATAACAACAAACATTTATAACCCATCAAATGAACAAAAGAGAAGATAAATCAAAAATAATACTAAAAAAAAATCACTCATCCCACCTTCTGGGAATGGGATGTCTCTCTCTTAATATTACTTCCTGCTGATTTGGGATGTAGGAAACCTGTTTGGGGCCCAAAAAACAATGGAAAAATAGTTAAGCAAGTTATTAGTAACATTTGATGTTCAATCCTTTTGTGCTCAGATATTTAAATGTCCTAAAAAGTTTGTAGCCAGAGGCTGAACTTCAGGGATTTACTGAAGTCCTGGCTGGAACAGTCTGTGGGGCTGCACAATCTTAGTTAGCCATTTTGTTTTGTTCTGATTGTGGAATTTTGAGGAAAAAGTTATTGAGAAGGTCTGCAAGGCTGGATCATCTGGGCTACTTGTCTTCACTGGCATCTAGTCCCCTTTCTTCAGAGGTTTCAGTTGTGCAGCTGTACCTAAATTCCTTAGATGGATGTTTTTAATTTCTTGGAAAGTTAAGAGTAGAGCCCTGTCCTAATCCTAACTTTGTGGCACTTTGGGGGGGGGGCATGTAATATCTTTTAAAGAATTTTAAAAAGTTCTTTTGATATTTTGGAATAAACCTACCTTTAAGTACATATTTTGAGATAATAAAAGACAATTAACTTTGAATTTCTGCATGCCTTTTTTTGAGGAGCTTCTCTCCTATCTAGGAGGGGAAAGATTTAAAACAATGGGATATAGACATAATATAGGAATGATAAAGAAAAAGAACAGAATATTGAATATGCTCTTATATTTCTGATATTGATACAAAATTAAGATTATATTTGTCTACATTGGTATTGTTCTTTGTACAGTGATACAAAATAAAGAACATATTGGGCTACATCAGTATTTATCTTTGTATATTGATACAAAATCAAGGTTAACCCTTTTAAAGGTATTGTACCTAGGTAAAGCTTAAAAATGCAATGTGAAGTTTTGGCCTTTTGATAGCAACTGTCACAAACTGTATAGAATAATTAAGAAATGCAAACTAATAGTCATCCAAACATGTCATTTTGTTAGGTACTAGTTCAATGTATCACAGATGTTTTCTAAGAAATGAAGTTGCTAAGAGATAAGCAACATTTGCTTATTCAAATATACAGAGGTGGTCTTCAAAAACCTCAAGAGATTTGTAGAATATGGCACTCAAAAAAGCTTTCTTATCTTAAGATTTTTTGATATTTAGACATGTCAGTTCCTGACAGCACCCCCTATTCTACTCCAAGTACAGGATGAACATCAAACAATCTCCATTTGGAGATGGCTGCATTAGTGTCAAGCTTGTCACTGGGAAAGAAAAATCCCTTGTTTCAGATGTAGACAGAATGCTGTCCAAAAAGGACAAAACTTGGAAGCAGGTAAGTTGACAGCTTCACTCTGCCAAGACAGGGCAGACAAGTCCTTCATAATTCCTGCTTTACAATTAATGTCTGTCAGGGAAATGGGGCCCAGGAGGCTAAAGATAGATGCTCTAATGTATAGAGAAAAATTGGGGACTGTCTGGGCAGCCTGTTGTCTGTCATTTCTTAGTTTTGGAAGCTGCTGCCTCTGCACTTTGTGTTTAATCAGATAATGTTTATCCTTCTCAGGTCTCTGATGTGGTTGAAGACTAGATAGTTATAGTCTCACAGTTAAATTTCAAGTTGTTTAGGAATTAAAAAGATGTTCTAGGTCTAAGAATATGTCTTTAAGTTGGTAATGCAAATTAAGATGGAAATTGAGATAGGTATAGAACTACTTTAAACTCACGGAAATAAATGGAAATAGAATACTTTTTACCTTTATTTATTACTTCACATTACATCTGCATCACAGTGCCCTCTTTCCACCCCTCTCAGTCGCAAACTTTCACCCCCTACCCCCTCTCTGGATAATAAAGTATTGATGTCGGTTGTCAGGTATGTGTGGACTGGACATTGAGAATGTATGTTTTGGGGGCCAAGATGGCGGCGACCTACACTGATGCATTTTGAACGCGGGGAAAAAAGAGCCATAAAAAACACAGAGTTATTGGGCACTGTGCAAAAACCGGAGGAGCTAGACCCCCCCCCCCGCAGGGAACACTCACAGCTCCCAAGGGACTGTTAAAAGTCCCAGGACAAGGCTCTCACCCATCTCTCACAGACACAGAGGCCACTAAACCCGGGATTCGGGAACTCCCATTTGGAGAGGTGCCTGGTAAGATCGATCCCAACTTACAGCAGGCAGAATCAGGGTCCACTTGGCCATAGATCGCTGTCCTTTTGGGCTCCCCACACATCAGGTTGAACTTATACCCACTTAAAAAACTTTGCGAGATAGTGGAAGGCTTAGAAAGGAACAAACAGGGGGCTCAGCGGGTGGTCCACAGCCGCTCGTGAAGCTGAGGGCGGGAGGTTCTGAGAGAGCGCGGGAAGCTGGGAACACAAAGGCAGGAGGGAGGGGCTGATTCCTGCACACTTACGGTAGCGGAGCTGGGGAGGGAGCACGGCTGGCAGGGCCAAATCCCCGCGAGTCCATGGCAGGTCATCTGGGGAGAGAATCAGGCGTGGGCGGGGCCAGGGATCCATGCACCCATGGCTGAGCTGCTGGGATGAGAGGTCCACTCAGGCAGCCATAGGATCCAGGGCTTGGGGTACCCACGGGACCCGTGGCGGCACAGACAGGAAGGGAATCAGGCACAGAGTCCAGCCCTGTGGCTAGAAGCCTAGAGAGAAACCAGAAATCGGGACCATAGCTGTATCCTGGAAAATCCAGACATATTAGGTATGGAGCCAGACACTGTCAGCCTCCGTGACGACAAACAAAGCCCACAGAATCTGTGCCTGGGCAAACAGGCCCATACCATCAGAACCATTACAGGCTGATAGCTCAGAGTGCAACATAGGGAAGTCTGAATTGGGAGCAGTGAAACAATCCTGGTCCATTACTCACAACCTGGGAATAGGCTGCACCATCTCACAGTGCCTCTGGCGATTAAAACCACAGTGATGTTGAAATCCCCCTGTAAGCAACGACAGATAGCCAAGTAACTCGTCCCCTGCACCAAATCATCCACTGTGGTTCCAAGCACAGAAAACAGACAGCTAAATGCATCCAATGGCGAAAGGTCAAAAAAAAAATAGAAATCAAGGAATTATGACTCCAACAAAGCAGAACCATCCTAGCTCATCCAATTCGGATGACCACACACCAACAGAAACACATGAAAACATTGACAATTCTGCATTATGGAAAGTGATAGAGTCCCTGCAAGAAGAACTTAAATCTATGAAGGAATTCAAAGAAGCCACAATTCTACAAATCAAAACAAGGAACAACACCATTAAAGAGCTCCAAGCCAAGGTGACAGAGCTTGAACAGGAAAAGGAAAAAGCCATGAAAGATTTTCATACAAAAACAAGCAAGCTGGAGAAGGAAATGTACAAAACGAACAAAACCATACAAGACATGAAAATAGAAATAGCAACAATAAAGAAAACACAGTCAGAGTTAAAAGAGGAAGTGGAGAACCAAGGGAAGAGAACAGGAACTACGGATGTGAGTATCAACAATAGGATGCAAGAGATGGAAGACAGGATCTCAGGCATGGAAGATTCAGTGGAAGAAATCAGTACAACATCCAAAGAAAATGAGAAGGCTAAAAAATCTCTCACCCACAACATCCAAGAAATCAAGGACTCAATGAAAAGACAAAACCTAAGAATTATAGGTATAGAGGAAATAGAAGACTCCCGACTCCAAGGTCCAGGATATATCTTCAACAAAATCATAGAGGAAAACTTCCCAAACCTGAAAAAACAGATGCCAATAAAAATCCAAGAGGCTTACAGAACACCAAACAGATTAGACCAGAAAAGAAATTCCTCTCGCCACATAATAATTGAAACCCCAAATGTACAGAACAAAGAAAGAATATTAAAAGCTGTAAGAGAAAAAGGTCAAGTCACATACAATGGCAGACCCATCAGAATTACACCTGACTTCTCCCCAGAAACGTTAAAAGCTAGAAGGGCTTGGTCAGATATACTACAAGTCCTAAGAGATCATAGATGCCCAGCCAGACTACTTTACCCAGCAAAACTCTCTATCAACATAGATGGAGAAAACAAGATATTCCATGACAAAATCAAATTTAAACAATATCTACCCACAAACCCAGCCCTACAGAAAATCCTAGAAGGAAAATCCCAACCCAGAGAAGAAAACTCCACCCAAGAAAACAAAGGGATTAGAAAACCCATCAGCAACTAAACCAAAAGAGACACAGGACCACTGCCTATACCAAACTAATGGGAAATAACAACCCCAGGTCACTAATATCCATCAACATCAATGGACTCAACTCCCCAATAAAAAGACATAGGTTTACAGAGTGGATCCGCAAGCAAGACCCTTCCTTATGCTGTATACAAGAGACACATCTAACTACGAAAGATAGACACTGCCTCAGAGTAAAGGGCTGGGAAAAGGTTTTCCAAGCAAATGGACCCAGGAAGCAAGCTGGAGTAGCCATCCTAATATCAAACAAAACAGACTTCCAACTGAAGTTAATGAAGAAAGACAAAGAAGGGCACTATATACTCATTAAAGGGAATATTCATCAAGAGGAAATTTCAATACTGAACATCTATGCCCCAAATACAAAGGCACCTACTTTCGTAAAAGAAACACTTCTAAAACTTAAAGCGCACGTCGATCACAACACATTAGTAGTGGGAGACTTCAACACCCCACTCACAACAAAGGACAGATCATCAAGACAGAAGACAAACAGAGAAATATTGAGTCTAACAGAGATCATGAAACAAATGGACCTAACAGATATCTACAGAATGTTTCACCCAAACACAAAGGAATACACCTTTTTCTCAGCACCCCACGGAACCTTCTCCAAAATCGACCACATAATTGGTCACAAAGATAGTCTCAATAGATACAAGAAAACTGAAATAACACCTTGTATCTTATCAGACCACCAAGGAATAAAGCTGGTCTTCAACAGTAAAAGAATCAACAGAAAGCTTACACACACATGGAAATTGAACAGCTCCTTACTGGATGACCACTGGGTCAGGGAAGAAATAAGGAAGGAAATCAAAGACTTCTTAAAATCCAACGACAATGAAGACACAACATACCCAAACCTATGGGATACATTGAAAGCTGTGCTACGAGGAAAGTTCATAGCACTAAGTGCTTTCAAAAAGAAAATTGTGACAGCTCATATTAGTGGACTAACAGCTAAGCTGGGTGAATTGGAAAAAAAAGAAACAAACACTCCCAAGAAGAGCAGAAGACAGGAAATCATCAAACTTAGAGCTGAAATCAACAACTTAGAATTAAAAAGAACTATACAAAGAATCAATGAAACCAAGAGTTGGTTCTTTGAGAAAATCAACAAAATAGACAGACCCCTAGCCAAATTAACTAAAAGGCAAAGGGAAAGGACACAAATCAACAAAATCAGAAATGAAAAGGGAGAAATAACAACAGACATTGAGGAGATCCAGAAAATATTCGGGCATTACTTTAAAAATCTATATTCCACTAAATTTGAAAACCTAAGCGAAATGGACAATTTCCTCGATAAATTCCACTTACCAAAACTAAATCAAAATCAGATTAACAGCTTAAACAGCCCAATAACCCCTAAGGAAATAGAAACAGTCATTAATAATCTCCCAACCAAAAAAAGCCCAGGGCCAGATGGCTTTAGCACGGAATTCTACCGGACATTCAAAGATGAATTAACACCATTACTTTTCAAACTCTTCCACCACATAGAAACAGAAAGATCACTGCCAAACTCATTCTATGAGGCCACTGTCATTCTGATTCCTAAACCACACAAAGACCCAACAAAGAAAGAGAACTTCAGACCAATCTCCCTCATGTACATACTTAATAAAATACTAGCAAACCGAATTCAAGAACACATCAAAAGTATCATACACCATGATCAAGTAGGCTTCATCCCTGGAATGCAGGGATGGTTCAATATACGAAAGTCTATCAATGTAATTCACCACATAAACAAGATGAAAGCGAATGTATGTTTTGCCTTGTAATTTTCATAATTGTGGCCTAATTATTAAAAACAAGAAAAATTAATGTTTTTATTAGACAAAAAGAGGGAATTAATGCAGTGATTTGTTTTGTATTCTAAATGTTAATTAATTGTTCCCTGAGACCTACTTGCTGTCTATTACTTTACTTGCTAATCTGTCTCTGATTGATTGACTAATGCTGAGGCCTGAGATTTGGCAAAGAGAGAGGTAGGCAGGACTAAGGTGAGCAGGATTTTGAAGCAGGAGGATAGATGGGAAGAAGAGGCAAGGCAGGAAGTAGGAGACACACACATGGATTAGAGATAGAAGAAGATTGTGCCACATGGCCTGGGACATCCGCATAGTGTGGAGAATAACAGCTTAGCAGATGTACATATATATGAGGTAATATTTTGGGAATAGAATTAAGGGCTAGCTTAGATGGACTTAGATGGGCTAAGTAAGCTTGCATGATCCAGGCTAAGGCTTGTTAAAAATCTGTCAGGTGTCTGTGTGATTATTTATAATAGTGGGTTATGGATTAGCATTGCCACAGACAATTAAATATAATATAAATATAGTTAAATAATTTAACAATTTACTTCTATAATAGTCCATCATGGCAGTACAGGCAGGGAAAGGAGAATGGCAGGAACATGAAAAAGGGCTGATCATTTTGTTTCTGCACAGAGAGGTAAAGGCTGGTACTCAACTCATTTTTATTCTCTTCTATTTAATCAGTCTTTGACTCTAGACAAAAGGATGGTGTCACACATATTCTTTAAATATCTTCCCTCCTCAGTTAAAATTCTCTGGGAGTCCCCTAAAAGACACATCCATAAGTGTGTTTACATGGAGATTCCATGTTAGAGAAGGAATAAATTACTAACCAACACAACATCTTTTGCCAACTTGGTATGCAGATGCATCACTTTTAAACTTGTTCAGGACATAGTACTCAACAGTTGTGGGCCAATCATGCTCCACCATTTTTCCTTAGTAGCTTATGGATATCTCACAATGCAAAATATATTTACAACATCCACAAATTCCCCCACATCTTAATAGTTCCAAAATAGTTCAAAATTCCTGAGTAGAAGGATGACACACAGGTAGGTAGACTCCTAACTTTGAACCCCTACAAACTCCTAAAAAGAATTACACATCCCTAATATATAGTGCCACAGAGTAAAGATTCTCATTCTAAACTGATATATGGAACCTAGCAAGGAAAGACTGGACAAATGCCAGACTGAAATAGAATATGCCAAACACCAAATGATGCAACTTTGCTTCAAGTATCAGGGTGCATGGTGGCATCATGGATATGCCAATGAGCTGGGCTTGACCTCCTTCACTAGAATTCTGGTGCATGCAGCACATGTAGCCCCTCTTGAGCTTATTCCACGTTGTACTTTCAAATTTTCTTAGTAGAAATCTGAAACGCCAATTTAATTAGCAATTCTACTTATTAATAAGTGTAAATTTTAAGAATAGACCAGTGGAGCAGTTAGCAGGCTGGCAGGAAGCCAGCAGGCTTGAGCAGCCTTAACTGGTGACTTGACCCATCCTGAAGAAAGAGCCCTGGAACAAGGATGGCCTTTATCACCTGCAACCTAATTTTTATTAACTAATGTCCTCATTAATTACTATAAGTTATTACATTAGGCCAGCAGAGCAGTCAGTGGCCTGGAGGGAGGGAGATCAGCAGGCTTGACTTGCCATAGAAGTCTGTAAACTTGGAGAGAGAGCCTGCTGGTGCAGTCTGGCAGTGAAGCTGCCGGGGTAGCTGGTGGTTACTTATTAATAGCTATATACTATTATATCAGACCAGCAGAATTGCAGGCGGCCTGTAGGGACAGTCATCAGGGTTTGGTGGGAGGCCAATGGCTCTGGATTGCTTGGACTGGTGGCTTATAAGCCACCGCGGTTCTTTCCCCAATAATTAAATACACCAAGACCTTTTAATGTTGCAACAATTAGCCCTTAGCTGGGAACATTCCCAACTAGTTAATCTATATTAACCTGGACCATCTCATTCCAAACCACCATGTTGTCTGTTTTTACAATTCTGAGTTCTCAAACATGTCTATATGTTTCCATGTGTCCTGGCATAAAGAGAGATTCCTCTGTGTAAAACACAGGTTTCCTGTTTCTGTCTTAGGAACTCCCACAGTGCTGTACTCTTTCTGCCCAGCTAGGTGGCCATCAGCAACTTTTATTAACCAATCAAGTAAATGCTTCAGAAAGGGTGGTAACCAGATCTCACCATTGAAATCAGCCTATCAGAAGCCATGTATTAGACCTTCCCCAACATCTCCCAGTTTAAGTCGAACAAAAGGCTCCTTTTCTTAATAACAATAAATACAGCAAACACATTACAGTAACATTAAATACAATACAATAAAAACAATTAGGAAACACTTATGAAAACTAAAAGGTATGACATACATTCTCAATATCCTATCCATATGTATTTGACTAGTCAACTAGGAGATATATTCTGTTATCTATCTCTCTTGATGAGTTTAAGGTCCTATACCTAATTCAACTTCCATCATAACTTACATTATTAACTATCATCATCTTAACCCTAAAACATCTTTTTAATTCCTAGATGGCTTAAACTGATTGTGAGGCTATAACTATGTAGTCTTCAATCATATCAGAAACCTGAGAAGGATAAATATATCTGAATAAATAGGAAGTTCAGAGCAAGCAACTTCCAAAACTATGAAATGGAAGACAACTGGCTGCCTAGACATCCCCAGTTTCTATGACATTAGAGCATCATCTTCAGTCTTCTGGCTAAGCATATCTCACAGATATGTTGTGAAGCAGGAAATAAGATTTGTCCATTCTGTCTTTGCAGAATCAGTCCTTTGATTTACCTGCATTGAAGCTTTGGTCCATCTATGGAATTTATATAGTCTGTTGAGACAGCAGGAAGATTTTTACCAAGTAAGAATTATCTCCTGATGGAGCTTTTTTTGACGCTCATTGTCTCCTTCCAAGTCCAATAGTGTTAGGAGCTGAGAGTCTAATGTCAAATAATTTTTTAAATATTAAAAATATCTTTAAGTGCCATATTCTACTGATGTCTAGAGGGTTTTTTTTGGTGAAATTTTTATTGATGAAGCTCATCCTGAGTGAGGTAACACAGACTCAGAAGGATGCACATGGCATCTATTCACTTATAGTCGGATTTTAGCCATATAGTACAGGATAACTATACTACAATGAATGCACCAAAGGGAACATAAACTTAGACTTTTTTTCCTGGCAGTGAGACACTTTGTCCTAGTGGTGCTGCCTTGTAGGCCCCCAGTGTATGAGGAGGCTCAAGACAGAATGGGCCTATCTTATTTCCTGCTTCACAACATATCTGTGAGATATACTTAGCCAGAAGACTGAAGATAATGTTATAGAATCTGGGAATTGTCTAGGCAGTCAGTCGTCTTTCATTTCATAATTTTGGAAGTTGCTTGCTCTGCACTTCCTATTTATTCAGATATACTTATCCTTCTCAGGTTTCTGATATCATTAAGATGATGAATTTTTATTGGGGTTACTAACTGGAGTATGGGTTAAAGGATACTTACAAAGAGTAAGGGAATATGAAAAACAGCTACATACCTGAAAGTGCTAATCCCAGCATGAGTGATGACTTCCCCAAATTCTGGTGCTTGTTTGCAGTTACAAAGTATTTCTTTCAGCAGTTTGGCTGATTAAGGTTATCATTCTTAGCAACTATTTACTCTTTTTCTATAGTGTTGGTAAGAGTCCTTTATTTTTTCTTTTCTTTTTTTAATATTTATTTATTACTTCAGGTTACATCTCCATCTTAGTGTCCTCTTTCTGTCCATCCCAGTCATGCCCTCCCACCCTCTACCCCCTATCCCTTCCATCCCATTCCTGTGAAGTGAAGTGTCCCCACATAACAGTCCCCCACCCCAGTTCAGCAGTCATATGAGGGCTAAGAGCTCCCTCATACACTGGGGGCTTACAAGGCAGAACCATTAGGGCAAAGTGTCTCATTGATAGGAAACAAAGTCTATGTCCCTGTTACCCTTGGTGCATTGGTTGTAGTATAGTTATGATGTACTCTATGGCTAAAATCCAATTATAAGTGAATAAATGCCATGTGCACCCTTCTGAGTCTGGGTTAGCTCACTCAGGATGAGCTTCACTAGTTCCATCTATTGGGCTTCAAATTGCAGGATTTTGTTGTTTCTGATGGCTGAGTAGTATTCCATTGTGTAGATGTACCACAATTCTTTTATCCCTTCCTCAGCTGAGGGACATCTGGGTTGTTTCTGGTTTCTAGCTATTACAAATAAGGCTGCTATGAACGTAGATGAGAAAACTTTCTTGTGATTTGGTGAGTAATCATTTGTATGAATACACAGAAGTAGTATGGCTGGGTCTTGAGGTAAAGCTATTCCAAGTTTTCTAAGATATCCCCAGACTGATTTCCATAGTGGTTGTACAAGTTTGGACTCCCTACAACAATGGAGGAGTGTTCCCCTTTCTCCACAACTTCACAAGCATGTGCTGTCATTTGATCTTTTGACTTTAGCCATTCTGACAGGTGTGAGATGGAATCTCAGAATCACCTTGAATTGCAGTTCGATGATGATTAAGGATGCTGAGCATTTCTTCAAGTGTCTCTCAGCCTTTAGGGATTCCTCCTTTGTGAATTCTCTCTGTTCAACTCTGTTACCCATTTTTTTTTTATTGGATTATTTAGTTTATTGGCATTTAATTTCTTGAGTTATTTGTAAATTTTGGATATTAGCTCTTTGTCAGATGTGGGGTAGGTGAAGACTTTTTCCCAATCTGTAGGTTGTCATTTTGTCAAATGATAGTGTCTTTTGTCTTACAGAAACTTTTCAGTTTCATGAGGTCCCATTTATTGATTGTTGGTCTTAGGTCCTGAGCTGTTGGTGTTCTGTTCAGGAAGTTGTCACCTGTGCCAATGAGTTCAGAGTTTTCCCCACTTTCTCTTCTTCTAATAGATTTAGTGTGCCTGGCCTTATGTTAAGGTCTTTGATCCACTTGGACTTAAGTTTTGTACAAGATGATAAGTATGTGTCTAATTTCATTCTTTTGCATGTGGACATCCAGTTGGATGAGCACCATTTGTTGAAGATGCTGTCCTTTTTCCATTGTATGGTTTTGGGTTCTTTGTCAAAAATTAAGTGTCATTGGTGTGTGGTTCATTTATGGGTCTTCAATTCGATTTCATTGATCCACTTGTCTGTTTCTGTACCAGTACCATGCATGCTGTTTTTATTACTATTGCTCTGTAGTACAGCTTGAAATATGGGATGGTGATACCTCTAGTTGCTTTTTATTGTACAGGATTGATTTAACTATTTTGGATTTTTTGTTATTCCATATGAAGTTGAGAATTGCCTTTTCCAGGTCTATAAAGAATTGTGGTGTTATTTTGATAGGAATTCCATTGAATCTGTATATTGATTTTGGCAGAATGGCCCTTTTTATGTTGATCCTACCTATCCAAGAACATGGGAGATCTTTCCATCTTCTGATGGCCTCTTCAATTTCTTTCTTCAAGGACTTGAAGTTCTTGTCATACAGGTCTTTCACTTGCTTAGTTAGAGTTACCCCCAGGTGTTTTATATTGTTTGTGGCTATTGTGAAGGGTGTTGTTTCCCTGATTTCTTTCTCAACTCATTTATTTGTTGTATAAAGAAGGGCTTCTGATTTTTTTGAATTAATTTTGTATCCAGGTGTTTATCAGCTGTAACAGTTCTCTGGTGGAATTTTTGGGGTCGTTTATGTATACTATCATATCATCTGTAAATAGGGATAATTTGACTTCTTCATTTCCAACTTGTATGCTCTTGATCTCCTTTAGCTTTCTTATTGCTCTAGCAAGTACTTCAAGTACTATGTTTAAGATATATGGTGAAAGTGTCATCCTTCTCTTGTCCCTGAGTTTAGAGGAAATGCAAGACTATCCATCTCCATTAAGTATGAAAATGTTGCTTGTCTCTAACAATATGTGATTAACTTAGAAAATGTCTGAGATTAACTAACTTAATTATCCTAATAAGATCACCAGTTTGAGTGACTATCAACTTGCATTTCTTCATTATCCTAAACAGTTAATGATAGTTGTTGTCAAAAGGACTAGAACCTCATATTGCATTTTGAAGAATTACATAGGTTCAGTACCTAACTAAAATATAGCCTTAATTTTGTATCAATATACAAATATCTATAGGAGTAGATGCAATAATACTCTTTTCCCTATCATTTTCATGTGTATAACCTTAATTTTGTATTAATAACAAAAATCTCTATGAGGAGATTCAATAATCTATCCTTTTGTCTCATCATTTCTATATTATATACTCATATTCCCCTTTCTTTTTTCTTTTCAAGTCTTCTCCCCCTATATAAGAGAGAAAGAAGGATAGAGAAAAGAAAAAGAGAGAAATTCCTGAGTCTAACCTACTATACCTTGTTTAACAAGACCATATAAAAATTTGTAACCATTCCCCCTAAACAACATCTATAACCCATCAAATGACCAAAGAATTGTCCACCCCACTTTTTGGAAATGGGCATAGCTCTCTTAAAATTGCTTCCTGCTGAATTGGGATGTAGAAAACCTGTTTGGGGGCCCAAATAAATGAAAAAAAAAAAGGTTATGCAATTTAATAGTAACATTTGTCGTCCAGTCTCTATGTGTTTTGCAATTGAATATCCTGAGCAGTTTGTAGTCCGAAGCTGAACTTTGGATGGGAAAGTTCAGGGATTAATTGAAGTCCTGGCTGGAATAGCCTGTGAGGCTTGATCATTTGGGCTACTTGTCTTGTCGTTTTTGGTGTCTGGTCTCATTTTTTTCAGAGTTTCCTGTTGTCCAGTGGTCTCTGGACTCCTTAGTTGGAAGTTTTTATTCTCTATGGAAAGATAAGAACAGAAACCTGCCTAACCCTCGCTCTAGAGTATACATTTTTTTGGCATGTAACATTTTTCCTAAGGCAAATTGCTTTTTGGCAATAGAAAAAAATGTTTATCTTTCAAAAGAAATTTTGAAAAATTGAAAATAAGTATATCTTTAAGTGTATATAAACAAAATAATCTTAACTTTCTATCAATATCTGTTATACTAAAACAACCTTAAATTTCTATCAATATCTATTAAAATAACAAAATAATCTCAATTTTTAATAATAAAAGAGACAAAGAATAGAATGAGGGAAAGAAGAAAATCTCTGAATCCAACCCTGATTTTTTTTAACAACACATACTATATATCCATTCATTACAAACAATCACAACATATAACATACCACACAACAAAAAACTTCCATCCCATCTCTTGGGAATGGAGGTGTATACATTTTTTGGTTTCCTTTAAAAATTGAGATATTGGCCAATTACTGGGAAAGTTAGCTGTAGCTTTTGTTGTTCAGTCTCTGTGTGATGAATGATTTTTGGACTATCCCGTTTAGATGTTTTCCATACAAAGTTTTTAAGAAAACAGTGATTGAAGCATTATGTCAGGCTGAATCTTATGTCTTATTTGTCTGGTCATTATTGTCATTCAGTCTTTCACTCTGAAAATAAATTTTTGCTGTAAATTTGAGCAAGTAAGAGGCATAGAACAACTTTGTAAGTTGCTTAAAAGCATAAACTCCATCCATGCCGGATGAAAGATTGGAATATCATGAACACCACATAGTTAATAAAAAACTCTTATCAAGAAAAGACAATCATGTCTCAGTTAATAGGAAGTTCTTGCTGGTCAGATCTAATTTTTATAAATTTTGTTGGTAACCACATTTTTTTTTTCATTCCCTGTAGACACAGAGGCCTAATCACGTACCTGATTAAAACTATTGCAGGTTTCCACTCTATAAAGTTAAAATATCCTTCAAATATATTGGTTGATTTAATTCCTCAGTTTTTGTATAACCCAGTATCTCTCAGCTGCGGTGGTACCACTCACCAACATTTAGGAAATTCAAAGTTAGCAGAGCATTGTGTAATCTATCCCTGGGATTCTTTAATTCCCTTTTGTTTAAAAAAACATTTTTTTTAAGGTATGATTAGCTCTTTCTACAATTGCTTGTCCAGTTGGATTGTGTGGTATACCAGTAACATACTTTATATAATGTGCAAAGAATTGCTTCATTTTATTAGATACATATACAGGAGCATTATCAGTCTTAATTTGTGCAGGTATATCCAAAAATGCCATTATTTTTAATAAATGTGCATTAACACAATCAGTTTTTTTCAGAACTTAAAGCAGTTGCCCATTGAAACTGTGAGTATGTATCAATGGTATGATGTATGTACATTTGTTTTCCAAATTCTGAAAAATGAAAAAAATCCATTTGCCAAATTCATTCTTTTTAGTACCTCTAGGGTTACTACCAGCAGGTAATGGAGTTTGGTTGTACAGAAAACACGCAGGACATTTTTTTTATTATTATTATTTCCATGACTTGTTGCCAAGTAATGGAGATTTTTTTTCTTTAAACCTGAGTTGTTAACATGATATTTCTTATGAAATTTTGAGGCTTCCAACACATTTTCTATTAGTAATTGGTCAATCTCCTCATTTCCTTGTGTCTGTGTACCTGGCAAACCTCTATGAGATCAAATATGTTTTATATATAATGGGTTATTTCTACTTTTGATGACCTTTTGCAATTGTATAAAGAAGTTAATTCTGTGTTATCAGTAATAAATTCAGCAGTTTCGATATGCAACACAACTCTTTCTGCATATATAGAATTCCATATACTGGTAGACTTTTCTATATGATGAGCCTCCAGCTGTTCTTTTACCAATTGTTTAAGATCTTCAAATTTTTCCTTTGTTATGGGCCACTCTCTTGCCACACCATTTCATTTGATAGCCATTTAAAGGGTATAGCTGTTGGAATTTCAGCAGTGGCCCCTAGTATAATTCTGGAAACTCAATACCTGGGGTGTCCTGTGTTTGGACACTGAACACAGCTTGTGATTTCTCTTGAATATTCATAACAATACTTTCCCCAAAAGCATCCATAAATTCAGTGCCTAGGATGTCCGTTATTTGGAGATTAGACACAATGTGTGATTGTTGTTGAGTACCCATATCAATACCTTCCCAAGAATCATCCATAATTTCATCATTTGTTATTTCTGGCATTGCAGGAATATTAATTTGAGTACCCCATTGTTGTAAGAGATCCTTTCCCCATAAATGTATGGTTACATCAGTCACATAAGGTCTCAACTTCCCTGTTTGCCCTTCTGGTCCAACACAGTTAAGCCACCATACATTTTGGTTAACATGTGATAATTTAATAATTCCTATAAAAAGTGTTGGAACCCTTTGAAGAGGCTATTTTGGATTCCAAGATCCTGTGAGAGGATAGTGACATCAGCTCCTGTGTCAAGAAATCCTTCTATTTCAATACCATTCATCTACATTTTTAATTTTGGCCTCTTATCATTCACTATTGTTTTCTAATATACATGTTTTCAAGTATTCCAAAATGCTCCTGTTCTTTCTATTGGAGCAGCCTTGCCCTTGATGTAAGGGAACAGCAACAACTAAGCAATTCTATCCCCTGCATTAATTTTCATCTCTTTCCTTACCGGTACCACAATTTTAATTTCTTCCTTGCAATCTCCATCTATAATACCTGGATGCACGTTAAATCCTTGAAAAATTAACCTACTTTTTCCAAAGATTAACCCTACTGTCTCTGATGGTAAAGGACCATAAACACCAACGGTTAACTTATAACACTGATCTGTTTTAGATAATGAAATAAACTCATTTGTGGCCAGATCTAAAGCTGCACTGTCTTCAGTAACATACAAAAGATTGGCAATAGTTAATTTTGTTCTTCCTCCTGGCTGCTCATTTCCCTGTAGCTGGCTGATGGAAAATGGTTCATAGGTTTTGCTGTGGGGTCTTGAACCGGCATACCCCTCCCCTTGTTTCCCTGAAAGGGGTTGCCTCTGACATATGTTTTGGATCTACAATCCCGGGACCAGTGTTTACCTTTACCACAATTAGTACAAGATCCTGGAGAACTTGACCTTCTATTGTTATTAGAAACCATTTGTTCCCTTTTGCAATCATGTTCTGCACAGTCCAAGCACCTGTTATTTCGAGTTCTGGACGTTTCAGCCTTAAAATATCTTTGGAAATGACCAAGGCCACCATTTTTAAAGCCTCATTAAGAGGCTTGTGCTATGATATTAGTCTGATGCTCCTGAAAACCAATATCAGTTGTTTCTCTTATCCATTCATCTACTGGCTCCTCAAGCTTTCAATGGTCTAATTGCCCTTTGCCATTCAACATTTGCATTTTCATAAGCCAAGGCATTTATCAAGTCCTCTCTGGCATCAGGGTTATCTACATCTCTCTCCACAGCTGAAGTCAATCTCCCAAAAAGTCTGAGGTTTCCTGAGGACCTTGTATTATCTTAGTAAGTTAAGTCTTTTCCCAGCTTCAGCATTCATATCCCAAACTCTCACAGTTATAATATAATATTGTTCTGTCACACCATCTTCAAATTGAGTCTGTACCATATATCAGCATAATGTCCCTCACCAAACATTTGGATGGTTATGACATGTATGCCCCATGCCATATTTTGTGGTTCTAATTTTGTGGCTTCATGTATCCACCATCACAATCATTATTATTGCTGGATACCTTCTAGTACAGCTGATATCAGTCCCTTCCAGTCTTGGGGGATAACTCTATTATGTACAGTTCAATTTTTTAACATTTGCTTAATGAATGATGAATGTATTTCATAAGAGACAATGGACTCCTTAAATCACTTTAAATCCAATCTATGGTCCTTTCCCCAATAATTAAATACACCAAGACCTTTTAATGTTTCATTGCTTAGCCCTTAGCTGGGAAGACTCCCAACTAGCTAATCTAAATTAACCTGCGCCACTTAATCTCAAACCGCTATGTGGTCTTTTTTTCCTTCCTGAGTTCTCAAACATGTCTGTAGGCTTCCATGTTTCCTGGCAGAAAGAGAGATTCTTCTGTGTAAAACACAGAGTTCCTGTTTCCATCTCAGGAAGTCCCACCTTCCTATACTCTTTCTGGCTAGTTAATTTGCCATCAGTGACTTTTATTAACCAATCAAGAGAATGCCTCAGAAGAGGAGGTAACCAGATCTCAGCATTGAAATCAGCCTATCAGAAGCAATGTATTAGACTTTCCCCAACAGATATCCTCAAGTTTTCCTGCATCTTAATACTGTAACTCACAAAAAAGATCCTTATAAAAACAACTATACTGTACCTACATTGCCCTACCTTGGAATCTCTACAGACTGGAATCTCCATTATAACAATGGTTTTACCTTCACAACTCCATGCAATGACTTGTCAGGGTCTCCTTGTAGGGAATATGACCTTGTCATTCATTTCCTGATTAGGTAGCTTTCTGGGTCCTTGTTAGGAGGCTCCATGACCTTATAAATTCTTGTACTTTATGTATCCATAAAGTCAAATCACACATTACACTGAAACTTCTGCTGCAAACTCCAGATATAGCTTTTTCCCCCTCTGAGCTGAAGCAGCCTCTTTGTATTTTGAAAACATTTTCTAGACACTCATTTGAGGCAGAAAACCCCTCATAGTTCATAGTTCATTGTCAGTTCAAGTTGTCTTCTTTCAAATGAAAGGCGGTTTTCACTGTTATGAGTTAAAGCCTTTGATAGACAGAAACTTACTCTCCAGTTGCCTATGCTATCATGTAGGCTCAAAGGCCTGAGGTTTCTCTTTAATATTTATTAATTAAGGTTCCTTTCTATGCATTCACCCTGTCTCTAATTTTAAAAACCTTTATACACCTTTTCTTTTTTATATTTTTCTGCTCTGTAACTGTAGATCTTATTGGTGCAGTGTAGAGTAACTATGACACTGTCTGTACACCAGGCAATCATCCTTTACCCATACTATTTAATTCCTTGTTGTTCAATTCATCTCCACTCAAGTTTCTAGGACACCAGCAAAGAGCAGTTGGAAATTTTGCCAGATGTGATATGAATGTATTGTAGCCAGATTTGTAAGAGGCTTCATTACTTTCTGAAGTCTCACAAGCAAGAAATTCACTATTCATTTCTCTCAGAATTCTGATTTTTCTCACTCCCACTAGAATGGCCCATTAAACTCTGCTTACCACGTCTTAGTGCTTTTGTATTCCACAGCTATAAACTCTCCCACAGTACAGTTCCAAAGCTTTTGAAACACATGTTTCTGAAACGAGAACAATGGCCACACTTCTAACTATCAATTTTCTATATTGATTAGTATTCTTAATGTGTGACAAAAGCAATTTATGGAAAAAAGAATTTGTTT
The DNA here is from genome assembly GCA_907164525.1 of Lophiomys imhausi. Lineage (NCBI taxonomy): Eukaryota > Metazoa > Chordata > Mammalia > Rodentia > Muridae > Lophiomys > Lophiomys imhausi. Next base: position 1,836,483 of record CAJQZJ010000398.1, read on the forward strand.
TTACTCAATTTGAGGGAACAATCAATAATAGTGAGGAATGTCTGTTGGCAATATGGCTCTAGTTGTGGGCAGGAATATGAGAGAGCTGCTTACACAATGTTCACAATCAGGAAGCAGAAAGCAATGGATCTCAATTCTCAGACCACTTCTCTCTTTCTATCTTACTAATACTGAAACCACAGCCCAGCAGGTGATGCCACCTACATTTAAAAGTCACAAAGTAGTAAATCCCAGCAGGGGTTGGTGTGTTGATCTTTGTATCAGAAGCTTCCTGGATTCTAACAGCACTCATACATATTATCAGTCAAGTCAACTTTCCTGTCTGGAGTTTCTCTGCCTACCTGAGCCTTTCAGATCATTAATCCCTGATCTGGCAGTAGCAATCTGCTCTTATTAAAATTCTGCCTATTATCCCCTTTAATCTATGAGGACCTGATTTGTTTTCTAGACTCAGTCTGCTATTGTTACCATAAGCTGGTCGATTTTCCTTAGCCATCCTTTTTGCTATGTGCATGATTGAAAATGTAACACAAAATCAATAGTATTTAAAGAGACAATTATTCCTACAAGTTGAATAGTCTTCAACATGACTATTCAGAAAATTAAAGGGAACAGTTTTACTGGGGAGAAATGTTGTTTTGCTGGATATTTACATGTTTCACGTGTTGAATCAGAGTTTCCCCTGTATAACAATCAGATTCCTGCTAACTTTCAAGTTTTTTTTTCCTTTATAGTACACAATGCTTAATACTACTTTCAAATACAGCTTTCTCTAGGGGAGAGCCAGAAATATAATCCCTTAAGAGCAAATACCCTCAACTAACATGGTCATTGGATGTCACTTCTCTTCTAAATGGCAAGAGCTAAAAGGGGGTTTGTGTTTTCCTTGGCAGCACAATGAAAATACATCTGACAAGGCAAACAAGAGTTTTAAATAGGAACTACAGATGTGCAAAGCATTTGGAGAAGTAACTTGTTCTAAGTTAAGGGAGATTTATGAAAGTCTTTTGAACTAGCCTGGAACAATTCTGAAAGTTTATAGTACATTTAGCTTTTACCATGCAGTTGTATATTGCCCTGAGTGGTTTTCACCTTTTCTTTTCTTGAGGAAATTTAGTTCCCATGAAAGTGCCAGAAAACTGTTCCTGAAGATGAAATTCTACTCCAATCACAAACAGAAACAAAAAACCAAAAAAAAAAAAAAAAAAACCAAACAAAACCTCTGTTATTGCGTATTGCTCTTATTTTTCCCAAAATTTTTTGGTGTAGAGAAAATTGTTTTTAAAAAGGAAAAAGAAAAAAAAGCAAAAACAAAACAAAAAAAGGAAGCATATGGAATGGTTCATGTGGAATGTAGGAAAATTCTCTAGTGTATTAACAAAAGCATAGTAAGGTTTGTTGTTAGTCATGTGTGCTCTCTGAATTCCTAGTGACTCAATCTTTCCCTCTGTAAAACTCTAATATGAGTGTCAATATAACTATTGAGTAAAGTGGAACACTTGACATCTAACAGTGGTCTGAACTATAGTCATATAACTTACACCTGTAGACTTTAGGGGGTATGTTAGAGGAAGCACAGAATGATTGCACTTTGTGGTAATTACGCTATGTTGTGACAATCAGTACAGAATGTGCAAATCTCCACAGTTGTATGTATAGCAGTGTCAAGATCAGTTACATTAACTGATGACATGTGGAAGCAAGGGACAGCTTGTTCCATCTTTTGCTTGTTTAAATAGTATATATATATATCTATATATACTATTTATATACATAAAAAATAAATTATCATTTACACTTGCTTTTCTCTTCATCAAGCAAACTAGATATAGTTAACATAAGAGTAGTACAAACAATTAAAGAAATTATTAATTTTAAAATATATAGGACTTCTTCAGATAAAACAAAAATTAGCCCTCAGGTCATTCAAATAGTATAGTGTGATTCTACCAGTTAGTAAATCTAAGTGGATGATATCTCAAATATATTGTATCTGTTTTGAAGATTGTTTTATAAGCACATCTAAAGGCTATAAGTAAAAAAAATATATTGTAATTGACAAGAGTAATATTTTCAGTTAAGTCTTGAATAGCATGCTTGCAAAACTTCATCTTTAATCTAGGAAATTTTTTTATTAATTTTTAAATTTATTAATTGCTGGTTGAAAACCCCAAAATGAAATTCTCATGAATTTCAGTAGGCAAAGCCATGGTTAAAAATTAGGGATCTTCCATTGCTTCAGTTTTGGTATGTTTTCTGTATCCTAACATGTGTAGCAATAAATTTGGAGCTTCACACATTTTAAAATATTTATTTAACATTTGTGTTATGAAATAATATTTTGAGAAAGATTGCTAATAAAACCTCCTGGAAGAGAAAATATAATGTGTCATTTTATTTTTGCTTAGAATGAGGATAAAACATAAAATTTAATGGAAGGGATCCTGTCTGCAGAGTTTCCAGTTATTTATTACCCAGTGTTTTCCATGGCAGCCTTCATGCTTAGTGTCTATTTTATGGCATAAGGAAACATTTTTAACTTTCCTTGGGGAAGCAGAAAGGGCTTTTGGAGATTTACGACAACTGTTTGGTAAAGGCCTTAGGGGGCGGGGGGTGAGCTGCACTTTTCAGCTCTCTGCATGATTTGTTAAGTTTTCTTTCACCCATGGTTATGTTTCTTTATTTCTCAAGCCAAAAAAAAAAAAAAAAGTGTAGAGAATTCTTTGATGCCTTCCTTCTTAGTGTTCAATTTTTGTTTCCTTGAGAATTTATCATCATTTTTAAATTCTAAGTATATCTAGAAGACTCACGATCATTAAGAATGCAAAAGAAGAATTTTAAAGTTCATAAAGTAGAGATTTTTATAGTTAATCAATAGAAGCAGTGATAATAATGAAGACAACATTAGTAGTTATGCAAGTAATATGTCTGAGCTATTAGGCTAGTCATGAATGTTCTGTTTTGATTTCTTTAACAAAAATAAAACAATTTCCCCCCAAACAGTTGTGTTTTTCACACATTAACTAACCTTGTATACAAAGACCATCAAAGCAAGTTTTCTAGCTTCACAGTGTGCTTTACAGAAGTTACACATGACATGTCATGATATGTGCAGCATTGTCTTAATTAGTTGCAAACTCCTTATACTATAAGAAATTTAGCCAGGCAGTGGTGGTGAATACCTTTAATCCCAGGACTCAGGAGGCAGAGATAGCTGGATCTCTGTAAGTCTGAGGCCAGCTTGGTCTATACAGTAAGTTCCAGGATGGCCAAGGCTGCCCAGTGTGGTGAAAGTTTTGATTTCTTTAAACACACAGTTGTGTTGAATAAATGTGTTTTTTGTTTTGGTCTCAAAGGGTGGGATGTAAGGGTGCTTTGTCCACTGCTGAAAAACAACATGTGGGCATGAGGAACATTCTGATGGAAGAGCACATGATGTTTGGCCAGCAGGAAACTGTGACGTGCCACGTGTGGGGAAACATCTTTTTTTTTTTTTCCCCCTGGAAAACAACTTTTGATGAACAGACTCCTTGGAGAGCACTGTGATCATGGTTAACAGGAAACTATCTCATGTGGGTGGCATGATGCTGGCCAATTAGAAAACATGGTTGTGTGGCTTTTGAAGGGGTATAAATATCCCAGAAATACAGAAGGGTCTTTTGATTGGCATTGCTTCTCATCACTGTTTCACTTTGAAATATTCGAGGTAATGCTTCGAGACTGCTTTGCTGACATTGCTTTTGCTGATCTCAGCCCAGGTCAGGATGAAGAGACTGCAGCCCCAAATCGGAGTTCAGCAATTGTTGTCACCGCTGCCATCAATACCAGAACTGCTGACACTGCTTCTACCCCTTCTAAAGCTTCCTTGAAATGCTGCTGGTTCGTAGCTGCTGGTACCTGTTCCTGTGTATGCTGTTTGGGCGGACTGCCAGAATACTGGTGAATTGCCCCAAGGACCTACATCTAAAGAGGTCTACAATTTCTGTCTCTATTTATATCCTTTCTCTCCTACTTTGGGTCCATGGGTTGGAAGAGAGGTAGAGATATTAATATTACAGCAAATAAATAGTTTAAAAGTTCACCTTCAACACAGAGAAACCATGTCTAAAAAAAAAAGAAAAGGAAAAATGTTCAATCTGGTAGAGAAGAGAGCTAGAAATTATAGTGATGAATCAGAAGCTAAATATAAAAATTAAAAATTAGGAATGTCATTTTAACTAACAAGAGAACTCTATAGATGTTAAAACTACAAACAATTTTTTTGTAGTGAAGATAAAAAATGGTGTAATCATTAATCATTGGCTATTATTTTTAAAATATTAAGAAAGGTACCTCAGAGAAAGTAATATTTTAGAGGAACTTTGATACCAAGAATCTAGTCTCTCAATTTTTGTCTCTCTCTCTCTCTCTCTCTCTCTCTCTCTCTCTCTATATATATATATATATATATATATATATATATATATATACGTGTGTGTATGTACACACATGACTTTCAAAGAAGAATTGACACCAATATTCCTCAAATTATCCCACAAGATAGAAGCAGAAGGAACAGTGTCAAATTCTTTTTTTTTTTTAACAAGGCCATGCTTACCCTGAAACAAAAATCCCAAATTCCCAGAGAGAAAAAAAGATTTATATACCAATTTTCTTTGTGACCATAGATTCAAAATGCATCAGTTAAATGCAGAATATGAGAACATATCAAAAACATTCAGCATGCTTAAGTAGGCTTCATCCTAGAGACTCAGAGAGATTTAGCATTAATAAATCAATAAGTGTAACTTACCAAATAAACCTACCAGAAGACAAAAACTACATGATTATCTCATTAAAGTAAGAAAAGGCATTTGACCAGTATCTCTTCATGATAAAAGTTCTGGAAAGACTAGGGATACAAAGGACATATCTTAACAAAGTAGTATAATAAAGGTAGTTTAGAGCAAGCCTATATCCAACACCAACATACACAGAGAGAAACTCAAAGCATTACCATTAAAATTATGAACATGACAAAGTTTCCCACTCTCTCCATATCCATTCATTATAATACTTAAAGTCTTAGCTCTAGCAATAAGACAACTGATGGAGATCAAGGGGATACAAATAGAAAGGGAAGAAATCAAAGTAACTTTATTTGCTCATGCTATGATAATATACATAAATGACCCTAAAATTTCACCAAGAAATTCCTATAGCTGATAAATATTTTCAGCAATGTAACAGGATACAAAATTAACACAGAAAAATCAGTAGCCATCCTAGATAAAAATAACAATAGTCTAAAAAAGATATCAAGGAAAAGATTTCCCATGCTTATTGATCTGTAAAGTTAATACAATATAAATGGCCACACTTCCAAAAGTAATCTACAGTTCAATGCAATCCCCATCAAAATTTCAATATAATTATTTACAGACCATTAAAGTTTCAGCTTCATATGGGAACACACACACACACACACACACACACACACAAACACACACACACACACACACACAGAGAGAGAGAGAGAGAGAGAGAGAGAGAGAGAGAGAGAGAGAACCAAAAACAAGGATAGTTGAAATAATCCAGAAGAATAAATGAACTGTTGGAGGTTCACTACCCCAATTTTCAAGTTGTACTGCAGAACTGTAGGGATAAGGCCTAGACATAAGTCTGCACACCTATGGAAACCTGATTTTTTTTTTCACAAAAGTCCAAAATACAATATAAAGAAGAGAGCATTTTCCTCTAATGATTCTGATCAAGCTGGATAACTGCATGTAAACTGATATAAACAGAGCCATACTTGAGCCTGCAAAAGACTCAACTTTAAGTTTGTCAAAGATTTCAATATAAGGCCAGATACACTGAGTCTGATAGAAGAGAAAGAGGAGGATTGTTGTGATCTCATTGGTACAGGAAAAGACTTTCTGAACAGAGCACCATTAGCACAGGCATTAAGAGCAATTAATAAATGGGTTGAAATTGATATCATAGAACTGAAAAGCTTCTGTACAAAAAGGGACACCATCATTCAGACAAAGTAATAGCTTACAGAATGGGAAAATATTTTTACCAACTAAACATCCAACAGAGATATTATGTCTAAAATGTAAAAAGTGGACATCAAAAAGTAAAACAATTATACAATTAAGACTCTAATAAAGGCAAGCTGAAATTCAAAGTGAATTGTCCTTTGTGATCTCAAAATAAATACATTTAAAGGAATGTTTAGTTACAAAATATCAAAAGAATTTTTTAATCCCTTTGAAAGATAATATTTTTATATTGTCAAAAAACTCCATGCAGCTTAGTTCACAATAAAATATTGTTATGAATAAACACACTATAATATCATCAGAGTACAGCCACCACTTCTACTGCTCAGTACATTGTACTAATTTTTTAAAATTAATATTTTTTTTATTTATTCTTTGCTCATATATTACATATTGACCACAGTTTCCCCTCCCTCCTCTACTCCACCTTTTCCCTTTTCTTTGCTGTTTTCTTTTCTAACCCTACGAGTCTTTTCTTACATATTCTACTTTGTAATTTTGTGTTTTAATGCGATTTCTGTGATAGTGTTTGTGTGTATCACTGTGTCTATATATGTTCTTATGCCTTTTCATTGGTGCAGTTTTTTCTGTTTGTTTTACGATATTCAGGTTCATTTTTTAAATTTGTCCAACTCAATATTATATTTTCTTTTCTCCTCCTCCTTTTCTTCTTCTGTGGCCTGCTTATTTTCTAAAGAGAGAGACTAAAGGAAGATGGAGATTCAGGTGGGTGGGGAGGTGGGAATGATCTGAAAAGAGTTAAGAGAGGGAAAGCCATAATCAGAATATATTGTATGAAAGCATCTATTTTAAGTAAAAAAAAATGTAAAGAACATGCTTGAAAGAAAATGAGGCACATTAATAAATTTATGCAGCAAACATAATAGATATAATATATTATGTATAAACAAAAATATTCAATACTTTTGTATGTGTGGTCTGCATCTATATCTGATTATTGATGATCAGTGGTCATTCTTCCTGTTTCATTTGTTTTTTATCTTTTCTTTGTGGATATTATTTTATCTGGACTATAATACTGCTATCATCCCAAATGGATTGAAAGATTTTATTATCTGCCATTGTTCCATTATCTGACAACAAAAGTTTGTAAAAGATTAAAAGAAATGCCTCCTTTATAATAAGTTTTCTTTGAAATTTTGTTAGAACTAGTTTATAAACTGAGTCTGTCATTTTCTTTATGGTTAGATTTAATGCACTTATGGATGTCCTGTCATGTCACAGGATGATTTAATTCCTCCTTTCATTATTAACGTGTTTTGTTAGATGGGATTTATTGAAAAGTTAAAAGTTCTATTAATTTTTAAAAACTGTACTAAGTATTTCAAATAATATTCTGTCATAGTTTGGTACTATTTGGTGTCATTTGTTTTGCAGTTCTGGTACCTATTTTTATGTTTTCATTTGTCATGAATTGTATTACTAAGACTCTGCCTGTATTGATCATCTTTTCAAAAGATAAACAATTGTATCTCTTAATTACTTTCTGGTTTGTTGTTGCATTCTGTAATATTATTTTATGCTTTTATATAATCAATTTTATTAAAATTACTTAATATTAATTCTTGTCTTACTGAATGTTTGCTTCACCATTTTTCTGGTATATATTTTCTCAGACCTACATTTTATAAAAACTTGATTCATAGCAAAGGAGGCAACACAGAGCACTGGAGAATAAAATATTTACTAAGGGTAATAAAGTTATGAAATGTGAAGTAATTAGTGTACAGAGATTATTAAGTTATGCCCAGTCAAACATATACTTCAAGTAGATTAAACAATTACATGAAAATTTTAAATTAAAATGCATCCCCTCAAATAATGTTCCCATAGAAGAAACCCTTTAATTCAGAGTCTAATCTAATAAATAAACTAAAACAAACATATTAGACAATCATGTAGCTATATTGGAGAATTATGTGATTTTTGACAAAAATTTGTACACAAATAAATGTATGTTACTGCTAGTCAAAGGTACTTAGGTAAGTCTATCAAGTTAGACATATTCTTTTTCCTTCATCTGTCACAATGAGGCCATGTAAGATGATGGTAGCATCACCAGATGGAAAATCTATAGGTCTCTTGTTACCTAACATTTAGGAATTTAATCAAAACTGTAACACAACTAGCCAAAGATTTTTATTATATTTCCTCTTTGTGTTTTTTTAGACACTTAGATTTTTGAAATACTTAAAACTTCAAGATAGTTTGTTTTATGGTTTTATAACAATTATACTTGACCTTACAAGGGACGCAGCATCATGAGAGACCAGAAAATATAGTTAGAAAATATAATAAAAATCATATAAGTCAATAAGAAAAAAAATCAATGACTAAATAGTAAAAATATATTACAAAGCAGAGAATGATCAAATAATAAGCAAATTTTTAAAACTCAAACTAGATAGAAAATTATACAAAAATCTAAAATATGAAAACAGAAGAAGAAATTTAGTGTTGGTAAGGATGAGTTAAGTGCTGAAAGTCTAATGAACTATTATGAGTTTGAGTCACTACAACGTCCTGAAGCCCTAATTGCAGAACTTAGCAACATGAGCATCATGCATAACTTTTGTTGATGGAAAACAAAATTAACTTTCTTAAGAAAAAAAATCCCTAAATTTATGTGGAAGGTAATGATGACTTTAATCCATGAAAATAATTTTAAGAGATATTTAACATGTTATTTGTTTTATAATCAGTCGTTGGTCTGGCAGCTTTCAGTTTCACAGTAGTTGAGTTGTCAGTCAAGAATCATGGTTGCATGGTTGGTGGATGACCAACTGTATAGTTCAGGAAAGGGCAACCATATTTCAAAAATTAACTTGCCCTGAGTTAATGTCAGCATGGCTCCTGAGGTTTAGGCATTAGGTCTGGTTAACAAAGGCCTCACAGCTCCATTTTATAGACTCCAATCCCCAAATACTGATGCATTTTGACTGCCTTCCCTTAACTCTTTTGAATGAAGAAACTACTCTCGAGTTTGTACTCTTACAATTACATACTTATTTGTCATTTGTTTTTCTTAAACCAAGACCAGTTCAAATAAGACTATCAGTGCCCACTGTGAGTAAAGCAATTCATAATGTAGTGTTGTAGAATATTAAATATCACAAAGATATCAATGTGAAATAAAAAATACAATATGGCATGAAAAAGAAAAAACATTTTGATATATGTAGTAACAGCATTTTTGGAAATTAAAAAATGCAAGATTATATTCAAAATAAAGATACATGAAGATTTGTGGACACATAGAAAATAGAATGTTATCCATTTGAAAAAATCCTGGCAATTAAGAATAAATTGAAATAAATAGAGAGTTCAAGATATAGATAATTATAAATATTAGGTTATGAGTTAGAGCATAAGATTAATTCTATGATGTGTATGTAAGGCTGAACTAAAATTTAAAATAAATAATAAAAATTAAAAAGAAAGAAAACAATTCCTAGGTGCATTTAAGATTTTTGGTTCAGGGATTGGATGGGGGTGGGAGGGTACTCATCACTCTTGGAAGTAATAACAGAAATAACTAATTAGTATGAACTCAAGAAAAAGAATTTTAAACCTTGTTTAATTCACATATTTTTTCTTGTAGAATCTGAAGCAAAGAAAGGAAAAAAAAACATTACATCTCAATAGTTATAAGTTAGACTATTAAATGCAACCTGGTCTGGCAGGACTTTTAGTAGTAGGAACTGTTCCTTCAGAAAGAGGCTTATTAAAATGGAAATAAAAATCAGCAATCTAACCCTAGTGAGTCACTCATTGAAAATAACCTAGCTTGCCTGTGATATCACGAAGTACATCATGCTGCACTGTATAGGTACTGTTGTTCAGATTTTCAGGGCTATAATTGCCACGGCAAGCAGAGATGGAGCTCCAACTTGTGAAGCCTCAGGTTTTCTTATTGAATCTAGTAACTTTTCATTTTATAGTTGATCACGCAATAAAATTCATAGGGCAAATCCATGCCATATAGCTTCTTATTGCTGCATGTCACTTGTCTGTTGAGGAACTACTGGGGTCACCCACAGAGGTTCATGAGGGCAGCCAACTGAGACAACTGAGACAGCTTCAACACTTTAGAGTTTGCTCATTTTGAAGTAGGTCTTTCAGGCAAGAAAACGAAACTGGTTCTTTTCAGTTTGGGGTCAAAGAAAGGTCAGTTCTGGGTAGTTATTGTTAATTATATGTTAACATTCACAGGAAGTAGACAGTGTATATTTTAGGATCGAAATGACAGCTACAAGAAATGATAATTTCACTATGTCTGGAAGCATAATTAAATAGCCTTTGTGCTTGGAATGATAACTGCCATGAGACTGCTCACTAAACATTTGATGACGAGACACGACGGGACTTGAAGCCTTCCTGACTCCAGTTTCATTTATAAGTACAAAATATAACATACTCTTCAACAATGAATTTTAGTGTGTGTAAGAATAAAATTGAATAAGCATATGAAATTGCTCTTCACTCTTGTGTTATCAAAACAACACTTCCTTTCCAAACTTTAGAAAGGGCTTTTTCTGAATTCTGAACAGAAAATACTTTCTCCTTGAGCCACACACCTTGAGTTGCAATGTTTCTATATCATCATTGGCACAGACCAAAGAATATGACAAAATACTTTAATGGGTTTCCATTTATTGAACTATTTTCATATTTACTGGTAAAACCAACTTGTATTCAATGATATTCATTGGTATGCACATAAACTTAATTTATCATTTTACTTACATGTAACTAATTTGCTACAGGATTATTCTTTATTTTCAAGCATGTGAGTTTAAGAGTATTTTTCTTTAGCCCTCTCAGAAATTTAACAAAAGATATTCATACATAACATGATAGGAATTGTGTAACTTTATCACTCTCAATGACTCAAATAAAACATCCTGTTTTGCTCAAAATATTTAGATATTATTCACTTATCCTAAATGCTCATTTGTTTCTTTGATACTAATTCTGTTTTTATCCTTCTGATTTAACCTACAAATTGGATAATCTGTCATCTCCTCACAGTTACCATCTTCATTGTGATCACTTTCTCGTCTTTTTTCTAGCTCTGTAACGCTGGAAGAGATTTCCTATTCATCAACACTAATATAAACCCACTTTTTACCTTTAAAGCAGATTTTGAGTCAGTACTGCCTTTTACACATAACTTCATTTTTCATGGCATCATCATATAGTTAAATGCATAATTATTTGGAGTTCTTACAATCTGATAGATTTCACTTTTAACAAATCACCTTTGAAATGTTTCAAATTTATAGAAAATATAATTTTCTCAAGTATGTGGTGAGGTGTGGAATCAGCAGATTAAACAGAAAGAACCAATCACTTCCATTTTGTAATTCTGCAAATCTCTGTGTTTTTAATGGCAGAGACCCTTTGTTAACCACTAATACAAGTTGTAATCCCCACACCTTATCTTCATCATGCCTTCTTTCATGTACTATGAAAATATAAAGAACAGGATGACTTCTGGATTTTAAGCTGCAAACTCAGACAGAGTAAAATGTACAAAGATAGCACGATAGAGGTTAACTGATTTAAAGACTGAAGAGCCAACAAAACACAAATGCTCATTAAGTCTCAATTTGGGTCAATACAGTAATCAAATACATCTTCTTTATTATTTAGTATTGTGTTTTAATCCTATACATCTTCTTTATTATTGTAATCAAATACATCTTCTTTATTATTTAGTGTTGTGTTTTAAGCCTACCCCTATTTTCTCTGTTTGATACTGTTGATTTTATTCTATATTTCAAGAAACTAGATAAGTCTTCTCATATTTGTATATAATGAACTTTTCATCTTTTTATTTTATTGAAGACACAAGAACACACAGTTAGAACCTCATTTTGCATTCTGTAGAAGTATTTTCCATAAGTACAATTTATTCAAAATCCTAAAGTCAGTAATTGGTTCTTTATTGTATTTGGCACCTAAATTATTTTCCCCATTTTCTTCATCCTTGAACTTTGCACGGAAAAAATATGACAGAGACATGGTTTCTGAAAGCATAAATGGAGAGTTACTCATCCTTGAAGCTCACAAAGTTTGTGATTGCATATTAAAACATGAATGGTCCTTTGTCTAAAAAAAAACATCTTATTAAATTATCTTCAATAATTGAAAAGGAAGAAAGGCTGAGTTGCAGGCAATCCCAAGTAAAATAAGATCATATGTAGTAAACTGAAGTTATCTTATAAATACCATATGTGTGGACTGTTTTGACAATAGATTGTTGTAGAGACAGTATGAAAGTAATAAGAAACACAGCCTCTCTCATCTTGAACAATCTCTAATCTCTAATATCTAATTTAAAAATCAGACATTTCTTATGAATACCCCTCTTTACTAATAAAGTGCTGTTCTTGCTACATTTGGCTTGTTAGTTCTCTGTATATGAATGTTTGACCTGCATGTGTACATATGTAACACATATGTGTGTTGCCCCATGAGGCCAGAATAAAGTGTTAAAACCCTATGAACTGGAGTAACAAACAGCTGTGAGAAACTATGGGTACTGGCCACTGAATTCACGTTGGCTGCAAGACAGTAATTACTCTTAAGTGCTGAGCCATCTCTGTAGCCCTTCATGTCCTTTTTTTAAATGGTCTCTTGGCTTAGATAAAAAAGAGAAGTGGTCATATTTGTTGTTGTTGCATTGTTTTAAAAACAACTGAAGATTCCTTAGTCTATCTGCCAAGCTTAAAGTTTACTCTCTTGTTTATGTCTAATCTATCTAATGGTGAACTCTAAGAGCCTAACATATTTTTCTTTTCATCTACAAGTAAGTTAATGAAGCTCAGAATTTTGACTCTGAAGGTAAATTCTATTTCACATTCTGTTTTTTTGAACATTTTAAGGTCTTCACTGACTATCTTAAATCACACAGCCTTCAGACATTTAACAATGCTGAAAAAAATGTCTCTGAGGTCCTTTGTTGACTTTTGAGATTTTATTTCAGCACAGACCATGAGAAAGTAATTCCCTATGCCCATTTCTCATTTCTTCCTTTCACAAGTGAATACTTAACAATTAAGAAAAAGTTCCCATAATATTGCAAATGTTTTATTGATAACATTACACATTCACCCCACAGCATTCTCCAGGGATGCTGATGAGACAGCAATGTCTTTACAGGAGTGAGCAGATGGAAATTGCAGTTTGTACAGCTTCAGTTTGCCAATCTCTCAGTTCCTATATGCTATGTAAATTAAATGATAAAAACATGCAGGGGATCATATTGCTACTATATATGCAACTAAACTATTTCATTTCAAATGAGTTGTCACTTTAGAATAGGAATGATGATTGAGCGAGTACTAGAAGCAAATAAGCAATTATATAGTCCTCTTACTTCTTGGAGTACCTACGGTTTTAAAATTGAGAAAGTTAAAGAATTATTTTAGTATTTTAATTAGAATTTTATATTTTTGAGGATAACAGTAATTATTGTCAAATGTTTTTATTTCAGGATCCCTTAATAATCTTCAAACTTATGGAAAATCCAAAAGGGCTTTTTTAAAAATAGAGATTATAACTCTCAAGATCTACTACATTATAATTTAAAAAGTAGAATTTTTATAATTATTGAATTTTAGTACAACAGTGCTGTATTAAAAGTTATTCAGAGCCGGGCAGTGGTGGCACACGCCTTTAATCCCAGCACTTGGGAGGCAGAGGCAGGCGGATCTTTGTGAGTTCGAGGCCATCCTGGTCTACAAAGTGAGTCCAGGACAGCCAGGGCTACATAGAGAAACCCTGTCTCGAAAAACCAAAAAAAAAAAAAAAAGTTATTCAAATGATATATCCTTATTAAAATATTAGGTTCTTCAAAAACAGAAATTAGTTAGTGAAAAGGGTGCAAATATAATGTCTGCTAAAAAGGCATAGATATTGATGGACGTTTTAGTCTACTTCTTCAGCCAATACAGGTTGTGTTAAGTTAATCAAAACCAACCAGCAGAGTGTGCTTCAACAGGAACCCATAAATGCTAATAAGACAGCAAGGATCCTGGGTGGGAGATCTTGGAGGAGGGAAAACTGAATAAAGTAAAGTAAGCAGCAAAAAAAGGAATAATAGGAAGAGGAAGAATTAAATACAATCATAACTTTAAATGTTCATTAAAAAAATCCAGTATTCTATTGAACAATAGTTAGATTATAACAGCAATGCATTTATATTTCAAAACTCCTGGAAGAGAGAAACTTTGGTTTTGTAAGAAAAATGATAAATATTGCATGTGATAGATATATTTATTTCCTTAATTTTACCATTGTATATTGTATATATCTTTTAAGATATCAAAATATACTCCATAAGCATGTAAAATCATTACTTAAATTACAAACATAACAAACTGTGTTATGAAAAATTCATTTAAGATTCTAGTTTGGTGTAACCACAGTCAGCATGTTTTTGTCAGTTACACATTTCCCTGCCCACATTTCTTTAAGATATACTTTAAATAGCGATAGCTTGACAAATGGATTCCATTCTTTTCCAATCTAATTATCATTTCTGAGGCTGTTATTCACTTATCTTTCAGTTGGCTTTTTTTCCTAAAGGACATTGTGAGAATTTAGCTTTCACCAAATGCATGGAATATTGAAATAAATCCCATAAAAAGGGAAGAACAATGTTAAGTTTAAGATTTGATTTCCAGGACAGAAGTGCATAATGGTAGCTTGAATAAGCAATATTGTATAATTTGTTGTTCATAAAATGAAGACAATAATTATCTTGATTTTTGGCAACAAAATAATGAAAATACTAAGTCCTGTGGCAATGATAATTCTTCTATTCTCTCTCTATGATACTTTTTCTTTTGTTAGAGATGAATATTGATATTGATGGTTTTATTATGATGATGAATATGCTAGAGCTAAGTGAAAATACATTATTTTTGTACACAGTGTGAATATACTAAAAATTTTATTGCTTGAAATAATTAATATATCACTACTTTTTAATTTTTGAAAGTGCCATACATGTATATAATCAATTTTAGTCCCTCTTACCCTCTGTTACCCTTCTTCACAATAAACTCCCTTTATACTTTTATGGCTCTGTACATAACAAAACTCTTCATTGAGTTTAAATTGAACTGCTTGCATGAGCAATGAGTGGAAGCTTATGTGCAACAGTGTGGGCCAGATATCAATGTTTACAACTCTGTAAAAAGTAGCCTTCCTTGGTTCATCCACAGTTACTCATCAAAACTTGTTCAGAGTAGAATAAGTCTTCATAAATCCTTCCCCTTCCATGATGAACTTTGAAAGAAACTCACTCTTAGGTCTTTTACAGATTCCAATAATTGTAAAGAATTCAAGCACTCATTGTTCATGTTAAGTCCAGAAGAGTCCTCCACACCCTTGGCTTTTAAAATCTTTTCACCCTTTCTCCACAATAATCACTTAAGTATTGAGGTTGCTTGTGTGACATAGATGTCTTATTAAAGGTCCAGGAGTCCAGAGTCACATATTCTCTCCACTTAAAACCATTATGAGTCTCTTCACCAACTGTTGTTCAGTGTAAAAAAAAAACTTCTCTGATACGAGCTTAGAGCTTCAGTAATCTACAGGTATAAAGGTCAGTATTTATAACACAACTTGATACTACTTTCATTTAGAAAAATAGTTGCTGGATTCTCCTCTATGGATTATAAACTTGGGCCACAAGTTCTTGGTAAGTTTCTAGTATTACATACAAATTCCTTCTTGAGGGATGGGTTTACATTCAATCAGAAAGTGGTTGGTTATCCCCATAACATTCATGTCAAGACTGCACCAGTGGGCATTTCTTACCAGGACTGACATTCCTGTAGTTCACACCTGGGTTAGACCATTGATTTTTTTTTCCTCTGAGAAACCTGCATAGCATCTTCCAGCATTATGAAAGCTACATACCAGGGAAGAATCTTTCAAGTCAGTAATAGGCTGATTTTCTCATGTCCTTTGACCAAATATGTATTAAACCATCTCACCATCAAGTTCTAGTGTGCAACAAAGATATCTTGATATAAATGATAATGTTTGGGGAGTTTCTACATACCTTGACATAGGTTTTTTGTTTGCTATCCTATGGTTTTCTGTGAGAAACATCATCTGGCATTTGACCTCCATTCAAACTATTTTTAAATTTTGGTTTCGTAGGCATATAAAATAGTAAGTTTTCATATGACTCTATTAAATATTAATTTAATACTCTATTGAAGTAATAGTTATCTTTCCTCTCACCAAGCCTACCATACCCATTTTCACTTAAACCCTTCAACTGTTCCTCATTTCTAAATCTCCCCCATTAAAATTTCTACCCCTCATGACCCCTTTATAAAATTTATCACTGTTATAAAATGCATTTTCTTCCTATAATTTCCTTAATGATACAGTTTATCATCATTATTTTAAATGAAGATTTTTTTTCACTCCTGTTAATTCTCCCAAAGGCAGTTTTTCTGAAATGTACAAATCAGTACAATCTCTTCCATTTTCCGACTATGTAGAAAAAAAAAGCAATCAATACCAAGTAGAGGGAAGAAAACCTATCAAGGTCATTTAAATCAATGCTTTAACTTGCTCTCACTTATAGTGCATGTTTGCAAAATGAGACTACTTTGTTCACTGAAGTTTCATTTGAGCCAGCAGAAGTGTGTGCAAGGTTCTACATTTGCATTTTACTTTAAACTTCTAAAACAGAAACAGAAATCATTTATGTATATCCAATA
>CAJQZJ010000398.1:1853314-1869900 GCA_907164525.1 Lophiomys imhausi
AAAAAAAGTATAAAATAGTATTAGTTATTTTTGTCAAAATCAGTTAAACAATATCAAACTATCATGTGAACACCATCTTTATCAAACATGTTTTTAAAATCAACTCAGGGGAAAGTGTAAAGAGCCTATAACAATCTGCTGTTGCTTCTGAAACCAAAACTAGGTGATGCCCTTTTATTCTTGTCACCTCATAGTATATTTGCACAGCATTTTAGATACAGATTTTTTAAAGCTTGTCTATGAAATGAAGACAGGGATCTAATATCACTTTAGAGAGGTTTAGTAAGATTCTGAAACTGGGCAAGATCTAGGTGGTAGGAAGCCCTCCTATATTCCATTGCTTATAAAATATGCTATTTCAGATCTATTTTTCCATCCATTTAACAGATTAAAGAAAACAAACATATGATTTTACTATGCCTAAAGACTGTGAGAAATTTTATTTTAAGTTTGTCACTAAGCAGATATAGTAATTACTGAAAATATGAATGAAAGTTTAAGTATCTGTCTCCAAAACAAAATAAAAACAATAATGTAGTATGTGTAAACTGATACATTACCAAGATATTACAAATTTCACTATTTCATGAAAGTGCTATGCCAATCATGAAATCATAATCCCAGACTGCTTTAGAAATCCAAGATTCCTGGTAATCTTTATGAAGTCAAAGTGTGCAGAAAACATAGCTCTGGTCTCCACTCAAATCTAGGAAATATACACTATATATATGTATGTGTGTATATATATATATATATATTTATGTATATCCAATAAGTAATTTATTCTACTTTCAGTTGTAAACTATTAAAATACTTCATGGAACATGTTGGCAATGCATTTATACACTAATGAATTCTAAATTTTTGATCATTAAGATCAAAAGCAGTTTTCCTTGATGGTACTAGAAAAACTTGAATTCTTCATATGTATTTTATAATTTGGAAATGATTAAATGTTATCATTTAATCATATATATATATATATATATATATATACACACACACACTATCTTTGCACAGTCACCTCAGGGCTCACCCAAAATATTACTTCTTCAGAGTGGCTTCCCTGACAACAATGTCTTCCACAGAATGGTCACACTAACATTTTAGCATAATTCTCATTTTGAATATTTGAATAAGTTGATATTAGACAATTATTTAAATTAATCTCTAAGACAGCAATGACATGGAGTAAGGAAATATTTGCCTATTTGATTTACTATTTTGTTTCTGAGAGTCTTTCTTCAATAGCTGCTGAAGAGTCTCTAATTTTCATTTCATAATGATAACAGAACAATTTACTAAACAAAATAAAGTTCCCTTATGAATTTTATGGTGCATTATCAAAACTTTGTATAATCTAATACATATTCAAACATTCTACCAGGTAGTGGTGGTGCACACCTTTAGTCCTAGCACTTGGGCGCGAGAGGCAGATGTATCTCTGTGAGTCCAAGGCAAGCCTTGTCTATAGAGTGAGCTCCAGAACAGCCTGGGCTACACAGAGAAACCATGTCTCAAAAAACAAACCAACCAACCAAACAAACAAATCTCTGATTACTAGTCTATTGTCTTTCAGTATATCCATTAAAAAATTATTAATGGAATTATTCTTGTTAAAATTTGTGTTAGAACTCCTCTTTTCTTAGATTGTTGCATACTTTCTTCATTGCGTTCTACAATCTCTTAGATAATAAAACTTAGTAATGAATGTTTTGTTGTTTAGCTTTGGGGTACTTGTTATATGTTTCAAATTTCAAATATACATAATATGTATGCAGCAAATCCATGGCATACTCTGTAATGATTGAATGTACATATACTATATACAATTATCAAATTAGAGTGGTTATTGTGTTCTACAGACTATATCCTATAAATGTTAAGCATGTTTCCAAAATGACCAAATTAAAAGCTTAACTTTCTGAAATTCACTTATCCAAAGGCTCACTGTCTTTTGCTGGTTCATTTGATTATGAATATCCTCATTTGTTTCGCATGCACACTCATTTGCTCTATTTCTTTGCACTTGCCTTGCTTATGCTGTCCTTATTAGCTTTGCCCTTTATTTAGTAACCACAAAAGAAGTTAGTAGAGTATGTCTCCTTTGTCAAAAAGACTGTTACTGATTGAAGTTCAAGTAAAAAGGGATCTGCAATGTTCATTTGTCTAGCTAGCAATTATATATCAAAAGAATGATTGTATTCTAATGAATAGATGACATTTCCCATGGCCTGAAACAAAGTCCTTTGTTGTTACTTGTACAGTTTTTGTAACAGTATTATGCACACAGAACTATAAAATGTTTAATTTTGCTTTGTATGAGAGCTAGATAATAGGCAATTTCTGAAAAATATATGACTTTTGTTTGAGAAAAATACTTTATTTCATGTACTAATAGATGTGTGTCCTCATCCTCTTACAGTTGAGTCCCTACAGGATTGTGGAAATATAGCAATATGTGTCTGTTACAGAAGAGGTATGCTAAGGTGAGGGGGCATTTTACAACATGCAGTAGCAGTAAGCAAGGCATGTTTTCGTCCAGAAGACTAAGAGTATCTTTCAGGGCTGTGGGCATACTAACCTTTTACTCTAGAGAGCACTGTATTAACATTCTTTAAAAGAGTCACACTCATCATCACCTCAGCCCATGATATCAAAAGAATGAAATCCTAGTGTGGAATGCCATGTCCCTCAGCAGGATTCACTTCTCATTTTATACAATGTTTCATTCTAGTGAGATAAGGTGTCAGTGTTTCATCCTGCTTGACCTCCAACTCATGATGGTCTTGCCTCAGCTCCCTGGGTGTTGGATTGCAAGCATGCAGTATCATGCCAGCCCTATGTTATAAATTTATTTGTATCATAGTTTGACTTCTAGTAAATTTTCCTGTTCCATCCAAGTCTGATTTATGTGACTGATAGAGTGTATCACCAAATGTATACAGCATTTTATCACATAACATTTAATGAAAGATTATATCAATAAGACTTTAAGCAACATGCTGAGATCTAGTAAAGATTTGACCTCAGAACATATCTCTGGAGCCCCAGACTTAACCTGCTGAGTAAATTCCATAAACCATTAAGGATCAGTATTAGAAGCTAGGTGGCTTCCTTGTCAAGTTACCTTATCAATCTTTACATATTACCTGAGACATTAATCCAAATATAGCATTTTGTTTTAGTAATTACATTGACTATATTAGCATGCAAGATGACCTAGCAATTTTATCACCTATAAAGTGTTCTAGATCAGTGAGTTGACACCATCGTATGTCTTTCAGGCCCAAGGTGGCATAAGTTCAGCCTATATCAGAGACATACTTCCTACAATCATATCTTATTGCATGATTTCTTTCATAGGGGTAATTTCTAGTTATCATTTGGAACTTTTTTGTGTTATCAAAAATAACCTCTATTCACTTGAACATAATATAATTAGCCAATATTTCTATAACATATGAAATACTTTCTAAACTCCCCTGAAAATTAGGTAGCCAGTATTTTGAGAGGATGATAAATCAATGTATGGATCATACATAAGAAGTATGTATTATGGTACAGCAAGGTATTCTTGTTTTATTCTTTAATTATAATTTTATTATGTGATATAATTTTTAAATTTAAATGCATTCTTATTATATTCTACCTATCCCACAGGGTCATTCCAGATCCTCTTCCCATCCCCACCCACCAATATTTAAGTTCTTTCTTGAAAAAAAAAAACAAACAAAAAACAATATAACAACACTTCTTAAACAAACAAACAAATCCAATAAAACCACACCAGAAAAGAAAACAAAAATAAAACACAAAACCCACCAAACTGTAACCAAATAAAAGCACATACCGACCAAAACAAAAATAAAAACCTAAAAAACAAAAACTAAAATCTGTGGTGTACATTGTACGTTAGCCAGTTATTCTTCAACATGAGGCCTTTCTGGAAGTGGTTGATATATGCAATGTCAATTTATTGGAAAAAACTAACTTTCCTTCTTCCAGCAAGCATAAATGACACTTTAGTTGTTAATATTTACAATAGTGGTTAGGTTTTCATTCATTCACTCATTACTCTGTCCATCCATCCATCCATCCATCCATCCATCAATCAGTTTATCCATTCATCCATTCATTAATTTTTTAAATCTATATATAACAAAATACAATACAATCAGGTAAAACAAAATAACCTATCACATCATAATTGCACAGGAAAAACCAAGAATAGGAAAAGAGCCCAAGAAAGCACACAGGAATGAAAGACCCACGAGATTTTACAATCAGAAATCCAATTAAAAACACTAAACTGGAACCAATAGTATATATACAGAAGATCTTCTGCAAACCTTTTCAGGGCCTGTGAATGTGACTTCAGTCTCTGAGTTCATATGAACTTTGCTTATGTGGATTTAAAGGGCCATATTTTCTTGGTCTCCACCATCTCCTCAGGCCCTTACTATTTTTCCTTCTTCTTCTGCTGTGTTCTCTGAGTGCTGAGGTGAGGGATTTGATGGAGACATCCCATTTAAGTCAGAATATTTCAAGGCCTGTCACTCTCTGTGTAATGCCTGGCTATGGGTCTCTATATTCGCTCATATCTGCTCCAGGAAGAAGCTTCTCCAATGATAGCTGATCAAAGTGGTAATAAACAAGTATAGTAGAATATCACTAGGAGTTGTCTTACCATTACATGTTTTAAGAAGAGTAGTAATTTGTTTTACTCTATGTCCATGGGATATCTGATCTCAGGTACTTGGTCATGTTAGCAGTGTTAGGTATGGGTTCAGTCTTGTGGAGTGGGCCTTGAGTGAAATCATTCATTGGTTGGTTACTTCCACAAGCTTTGTAGCACCATTGCACTAGCATACCTTGCAGGCAGTACCACATTATAAATAAAAGATTTGTTCTGGTTTGGTGTTTGTGTTTCTCTTCAAGAGCATGTAGAGAATGTTCCTGTACCAAAGGTGCCATAACATAGGAGAGAAGGCTTGATATAAACCCTGCATCAACATTTCCATTTTTAATGATTTGTGTAGGTTTTGACTTAAAACTGAGGTCTTGTTGTCAGTCTGTGACTAGTAATCTACAGTCTTGGCAACAGCTTAAGTTGTTTGAGGAATCCAATGGGGCCCAATGGTCAAGCAGTTTTATTTAGGTTTAGCTTAGGTCCCTGGGCTATCTGGACTCAGGTTATTGATCATAGAAGAAGTATTGAGTACGGGCTCCATCTAATGCAATGAAATGCCACCTTTATGAACAGGACTCCATTTGGACATTACCTGTACAGTGGACTCCAGATCAGCTAACAGCTAAAATTAGAATTTTACTTTACATAATTAAAACTAGATCTTGTTGAGATATAATTTCTTGGTGTCAACTACTCTAGTTTTTCTGTTTGTTAATATTACTACCCAGAAGATATTTATGTAGACAGGGAATGAACAAGTATCAGTTATAGGAAGAGACTCTAGGAAAATATCTGATAGTACTAAGAATTCTTTTTTCATGAAAGATGCAAGAAATGAGGTAATATTCTGCAATTTTAAATAGTCTTTCAGGCAAGATGAAGGCAAAATCGTGTTCAAATCTTGATCACATTGACCTGATGGAATTACAGCAGTCAGCTTTGATGCACAGCTAGTAGTTTGATGAATCCACATTAACACTTTTCTTTTTGTTTTTAAATGTTTATTTATTACTTCAAGTTACATCTGCATCAAAGTCCCTTTCCCGGCCCAACCACCCACCCTCCCCTCTTCTCCCAGAACTCATAATTCTCTTTTTAATAATTATCCCACAGTTATGAAAATTTAAAAATATAACATACATTCCCAATGTCCAGTCCATAAATATTTGGCAAGTGTTATTAATATTCTGCTATTTATCTATCTCCATGAGTTTAAAGTTCTATACCTAACTCATTTTCCATCCTAACTTGCATTACCTCTTCTTAGACCTAGAACATCCTTTAAATTCCTAAACAACTTAAAATTTAACTGTGAGACTATAACTATCTAGTCTTCAACCGCATTAGAGACCTGAGAAGGATAAATACATCTAATTTTACAGGAAGTGCAGCGCCAGCAGCTTCCAAAACTAAGAAATGACAGACAACTGGCTGCCTGGACAGTCCCCAATTTCTCTCTGTACATTAGAGCAACTATCTTCCACCTTTTTCACAGTATCTCTGACAGACATTAATTGTAAATCAGAATTATGAAGGACTTGCCTACCTTGTCTTGTCAGAGCTAGGAAGGGAGTGTTCAAGGGTGCTTCTGGAAGAGAGAGCTCACTGGTATCTTTCCCATCATAATACTTTCTAGGTCTTCAGTTCCTTTCTTCAGGTAATACTATGATAGCTTTCTTTATCCATGCCTAAAATTGTTCTAAAAACTATATTCTAAATAAACTATTTTCCAAAACTATAACTTATCTTTTCCTTCAGCCTTCTTGTAGTGAACCCATCAGTTTGTTCAGAAGGGTCAGGTAAAAAAGGACATTTTTTTTTTATATAAAACTTAGAGAGAAATACATCTACCTCTTTAGTTCATATACATCACTAAGAAAATCGACACATAGCACATTTAACCAAGTGGTCATTACTACTGTCTGGGGCCATGTCTGTTCAAAAAGATAACTCAGGATGTTGAGGCAGAATTAATGGGATTTCCTTAGCCCGCATTTTATCTACCTCTATTGTACAAACCAGGATGACTTTCAGTTGATGCCAGGGGAGTAGATAAAATGTTATGCCCAACACTATTTAGGAAGGAATGTTAATAAAATCTTTGACAGTGTAAACGTTTAAACCTAGGACTTTAAAAATGTTAAGTGTGTACTTAAATACTGGACTCTTCTCCCAGGACTAGAATATCTAATTAAAGAAAACACATCTCTATAAAAAATAAAAAATAATAAAATTTATAATATCTTAAAAGTAATTATATTGACACAGGAAGTAAACAAAATTGGATGCCTTTGGATGTTAGAGATATGAAAATTTGATAATTTGCTTATTGTTGAAGGACATTTATAATAAATGACACACAATAGTCTGACTTGTAAAGTACAGATGATTCAGAAATTTAGTACCTCTATATATACATTTAATGAAACATGCTATAGACTGAACTTGGTTTATAAAGCTGAACCAAGAAATATAGCCAATAAACTGGAAAGAAAGATTAGTTGGTAAAGTGTCTACCATGTAAACATGAGGACCTTGGTCTATTTCTCAGTAGCCAAATGAGGAAGCTATGTGAGGTGATAGGAACTTGTAATTTCTGCACTGAGAAAGCAAAAACAGGCAGGTCTTTGGCACTTTCTAGACTATAAACTTATCCTAGCAGGTGATGCACACATATATTAAAGATCTTGTCTTAAACAACCAAGGTGGATAGTTTATGGGGAAAAAAACATCCAAGCTTAACCTCTGGAATCTAGATGCGATGACACACCCTGTACCTGTACACGATGCACTTGCATACTTATATACATACATGCAAACAAAGCACAAAACAAGAAAGTTTAACATAACAAGTACCACAGTGGTGATGTACTCTCAATGAAACAGGCTACTCCCAAGATTTGATATGCCAGTTTGCCAAGACTAGGCAAAGATCATTCCCAAACCAATATGTTTTTATTTTGTTTCTTCATGGTGAAACAAAATATCTTAATTTTGTCAGGACATACAAGTATTGGATGTTTCAGTATCTTTGGCAACAAAACAGAATCTTGCATTATTTTCTTCTTTTAGGGTATAAATTTTGTTTTCAAGTCCATGATAATGAAGAAGTAAAGAAATATTAGGGCATATTTAAGGGTGGAGGATTATTTCTCCATTTGGTGCTGATAGAGCTCATAGAATAAACCATTACTGTTGGATTAAAATTAATGGACCAAATATTTAAATCAGCACATATTATTTGATTTCATTGTTTACAAACCATAGAAAGATGTCTTTAATTGACTAGTGTTTTATTTTTCAAGTGACATAGCAAAAGTGGAAAGAGTTCTAAGCTTATTAAAATGCAATTGATTTAAACAAGGATAACTGTAAGAACAGTCGAGTTCTACCCATGGAGTGGAACCACCATGCTCAATTTTGTTTCTTCATGGTTCACTTTACAAATAGAGGGAGCCTAATGAAGTAGAAAGAACACACACTTCAGAGCTTAAAGTTCAAGTAAATACACACAAGTTAGATGCTTAGAGGTCTCAGGAATATTATGCAACTTACTTAATTATCTTGCAAAAGAAATTGGATCACCACCTATTTAATTGCAGTAGTTATGTATGAGACAGGGGTGTATATATTTCATTTACCATATCAACACAAAGACAATAGAAAGGTATTTATTTCTCCCTCACTGTGTTGAAAACATTCAAAAAATATCCCTCATTTGCCATCACACAGAGATGTCTTTCCAGTGATTGTATGAGCCTGTGTACTTTCATAAAGCTTCAACATCTACCCAGAAGTTATTAACTGCAGCATATTTCCTAGAATATTAACCAAAATAGCCAAAATAAGAAGATGTATACTACACTGTTATGGATATAATGCAGCTTTCCTTGAACTGCACTTGGATTTATGTTTCTCTCTCCTAAACAATAATCATTAAATACACTGCATATTTTTTACAAATCTTAACTAATGTTTCATATGTGATGTCCACAGAAACCCATGAATATGAACAGAATATTGGAAGAAAGGAAGGTTTAAAATTGCAAGTATACTTAGTTTTTCAGAGAATCTTTTTTCCTAAAAATATGCTCAACTTTCAAATTTGTGAATAAACAGGATAGATAAACTGTATGTTTATGACATTTCTATGCTAATACTTGTTGTGCTCTACAAGAATAAATTTCAGTCAAATGTTATGAAAGAACTAAGTAACTATTGAAGCCTAATGAAAAATGCTGTAGTATTTTTGGAAAAAAAAGTTTGCTTATTTTCTCATTCTATAATATATAGTAAATGTCTTGGTGACTACACCAAAGAAGAAATGAAAAACCCTCTACCACCTAGATCTTGGTTAAAATGTCTATTTTCATATATATGAAATATGAATGGAAATATTTACTTATAACTATTTATATATAAATATTATATATATATAGAGAGAGAGGGAAGGAGAGAGAGAGAAATCTATCTCAAAATAATTCAGCTTATTTGAAAGAAACTGTCATGAAGGTCTCAAGAAGAAATCATCCCAGTGGTACACTAAGGTCCTGTGAAAAACAATAGGTATACAGAGGTATACATTAATATAATGAACTTGAGAAATGATTGACTGAACATGTAGGAAACAAAGTCAGTTTTTATATTTGATTTAGTTATAATTTAAGTATGGTTATTTTGGCAGTATTTGCATAGAATGCTTGTTCAGTTTGGCCTGATTTTCAAATAACATTCTTGCTTAAATGGCCCAATGGAATGATTTAGTTTAACTGGAGTGATCATTTATTTTTCTTTGAATTTACTTGTTTTTCTTCATGTAAATCTGAGCACCAAAATATGTCTGCTGAATTATCTTTACCACTTCCTGCAGCTAGCCATGAGGCTAATTTCAGCAGCGGTTTGAAATTAGGCAATAGAATAAAAGAGATTGACAATCTGGTCTAGACCCTAATTTATACTCATCTTTAAAGTTAAAGTTAGCCTTTTTCCTTGGCTCTGAGACCAAAGGAACAGTGAACATTGAGACCTACCATTAAGTCAGACAAAATAATGTAGCTGAATCACAATTATATCTTGTCTTTGTGTATTTGTTTTTTTTTTTTTCTCTCTCTTTACCAATCCTGCTTTCATGTACCCATAGCTTTGGTCCCTGACTCATGCAGGAAATAATAAAATAACAATCTATGATGGCTCTGCCTAACCTTGCTCTGTCCTGGATATTTGTTCCACCCAACTCTCACTAAAATAATTTATTCAAAGAAAATTGTCCTGAAACTTTTACTAAAAGAACTTTGTCCTTGCAACTATTAAGTTCTTAAGAAACGGGTGGTGAGAGAGCATTTTACTTATAAGATGTGGGAATAGCAGTTCAGAGAAAAAGGAGCAAATAGGCTTAAGCGGAAAAAGAGTCTGAAAGGGCTTTGGCCATTACATCCGGAAGCTGTGGCACAAATGCTGGTATAGCCCTAAATGATCAGGTCCATGCTCTGGAGGCTTGCTCCGTCAGCACATGCGTCTCCCTGGGGAGCTGTGAACTTAGGGCCAGCTGCTCCCAGAAGAGAAGAAGAGACATCTGGAGACACTGTCGACTAGACTTCCCACAGCTGAGCAGAAAGCTGTCTTTGAAGAGCAGTTTAGATGAAATCTTTCTGCGTCATTTGGACTCACATGATCAAGTAATTCATACCAAAGTCTTGTGTGCTAATGAGTTAATGCAATGATTGCTTAAATATATTCCATCAAATAACTGTTAAGAATTATCCTTGGAAAAAAAGCACATAGTGCTAGTGCTCAGGTTCCTCTTGTTGTTGTTTGTCCAGTTTTGCTTTTTTAATACTGACTTCCTGTGTATTCACTGGAACTCACTGTGTAGACCAGAATGACCTTGACTTCACAGAGGTCCACCTGCCTCTTCCTCCTGAGTGCTGAGATTTAAATGCATGTGCCTACAATGCCTGACTTGTGCTCAATATATATTCTATAATTCTATTAAACAGTGTATTATACAATTAAAGAATTTCCTCTGCTGTAGGATTTATACTTATTCACATTAACACTTTAAAAATTTACAACATAGTGACATGCCAAGAGGAAGTACATAAGATATTTCCTAAATTCATACAGGTATTTTAATTTAAAAATATATTCAATATATTTTGTATACATGGGTGGTTTAAGAAAACTAATGATTCATACAACACTATTTCGGAAATTTACTTACAGAGTCCAGTTCATAAAATTTTCATGTTTAAAAGACTTCTAAGAA
The DNA here is from genome assembly GCA_907164525.1 of Lophiomys imhausi. NCBI lineage: Eukaryota > Metazoa > Chordata > Mammalia > Rodentia > Muridae > Lophiomys > Lophiomys imhausi. The sequence goes on from CAJQZJ010000398.1 coordinate 1,864,273, forward strand.
TAGAAACTTTTAATGCAAAAAAAAAATTGATGCAAATACCATTAATGCATGTGCCATGAAGAAAAGTGCTTCTGTGATCATTACAGCAAAAGTTTTCTTGGAACCATTAAAAGAATATTGCCTGCTGTGTTAGAAGAAAAATGAACAAGGATGGTCTAGGATTTTTTTTCTCGTGGAAAGCAAAGTAATGCTAAGTAGCACACAAGGAAAATCTAAACAGCATTTCCTGTACCTTTAGCTTTTACTCCAAAGAGATAGTTTTCAGACTAGAAAGTCTTCACCATAAAAAACACATAGTACATTAGAATGGGCAAGGAGATACTGAAATTATCAATAGGGTTCACCTGGACTCATAGGGACTCGCTGAGATGGAACCAACAATTAGACAGCCTGCATGGTACTAGGCTCTCTGCATACATTATTGTTGTATATCTTGGTGTTTTTTGTTTTTGTTTTTGTGAGACTCTTAATGAGGGAACGCAGGCCTTTTCTGACTCTTTGCCTGCTTTTGAGAACCTTTGTTCTCCTACTGGGTTGCCTCCTCTGGGCTTGATATGAAGGGAGGTTTGTAGTCTTATTGAAACTTAATATGCCCTGTTTGATTGATATCTTTGAGAGACCTGCACTTTCTGGATATAAGAGGGGTTGAAGGAAGAGATGATGGAGATGAAGATGTGGAAGGGAGAGACTTAGAGGAGTGGAGGGAGCAGAGGGAAAATTACTGATAAGCTAAGACTTTTAGAGCTAGATATTTTTTAAGAGTGTGATAAAAATATTCACTTTAAAATAAATACATTTATTAAAAATAAGAATTATAAATGAAAATTATCAAATCACTAGTTGGTAAATACTTGGTGAACATTTAAAACAATAAAATTTCTATACAAATTTATTCTGCCAAAAGAACATGATTTCATTTTTAATTGCAATTTTATGGACTAATTAATACAATAATATAAATATTCTTAAATTTTTAAGTAACGTAAGATATGCTAGACAGTTATAACCATCTGCTGGGTTATGTAACAAAATGTTGCCTGATTTTAATGTTGTTTTGCTTACTCATCTTTGGCCAGATAGCTTCCTAAGGAACCTTAATTGATTTGGTGAAATTCTCTCAAAGGAAACAGTTTGTAGGCCAATGAATATTATTTTGATCATATTTTCAAGAACTTTATCTTAGCTTGCCTGGTATTTCTATCAGTAACTTGAATAAAAAGACAGAAAGCAAGATTTACTTATCCTCAAGCAATACAACATTAGAGGATAGATGTGTTTGCTGGAGTTCAGTCTCCACATTAGAAAACATTAAGGGGCTGATGCTAAAGCTTGATTGAGATCAATATAACAACAGCATAGGGTAGTATACATATTGTTGTAAAAATTCATGACAAAGCATTTAATATATAAGGTCCAAAATTCATAAAGCTCATAAAATAAAATTTGAAAGTTTTAAGAAGCTACTAACAAATTCTTCCAATACTATGTGTAAGATGCTATTCAGAAGTTTAATATCATTTTATATTGAGATAGTAGAATTGTTCTGTTACAAGATTAAATTCAGTCATTTTCTACTTTGCCCTGAAAGGGACACAACTGTAGTACAATCTATCTTGGGCATGATGTTTTAATAAGGGGTTGACATACTACATAGCTTTGAAACTCAGAGACCAAAATATACAATTATGGTACTTGAAAGTAAAAAAAAAAAATTTTAATGAGCTGTTGACTTTAGCTTGGATAAAGCCCGTGTCAAAGATTAATGTTGGTATTTAATATACTGTTGTAGGTAAAATGGAATAAGCCTGTACGATGATGTTTCCAAGTAAAAGATGAAGGTGTTTTTATGTTTGTGTGTTAGTATCCTAGGGCAACCAGAGCAAATCACACAAACTTAATAATATAAAAGAGCAGAAATATTTTCTTCTGTAGTTCTGGAGATTGCAAGGCATCAAGAAAGCTTTTCTCCTTCTGATGTCTTAAGTGAACGATGATCCCTGGCTTGTCCAAGCCTTTACTAATTGCTGTACTTCTTGGCATTTGATGGTGTGCAGCAGCATTTCTCATATCTACACTCTACTGTCATATTTTTTCTTTTTGTGTTTTCATATGACCCTCTTAGGAGAACAAAGTTTATTTAAGTCCTACTCTAATCCACTGACCTCATTTAAATGCTCATACCTGCCAGAATTCTATTCCCAAATATATTGTTACTATGGAATTTCAGGTAGATATGAATTTGAGAGGTATGCTGTTGAACCCAGCACAGTTGGATTTTGTTTTTCTGTAATGAAGGAAATATTCATTTCATTTAACCATAACTTTAAAACAACTCTTACCCTTTACAGTGAAAATAGAGTGCTTTATTAGATAGTGATCTCAGGCACTGAGCTTTTTAACCAGAAGCTAAAACACCAAGTCACTAATTTTGAGATGTAGTGTCCTATCTTTGGCATTAGAGGAGAGCTAGAACTAAATCAGAGTCTCTTTGAGTTTGATGGAATAGAATATACTTACAAATGTTCAAATGAGGTCTTGTGAAAGGCAAAGAGGGAGAATTTAGATATATGTCCAAATTAAAATAAGAAGTAAAACTTTTGGTTCTCTGGCTTTAGGAAGGAAAATTGACTACAGAAAATTAAGAATTATTGGTGATACAGGGACAAACAGAGAGATCCTAGCTTAAATTCCTATAAACCCACTTTCATGGCATTCATGTCTAAACAATCTAGTCTCTTTTAATGTTAATGTGGTGGTTAGAATAAGAATGACCGTCATAGAATCACAGATTTGAATACTTGATAATGGCATAATTTGAAAGGATTAAGAGGTGTGATCTTGTTGGAAGAAGTGTGTAACCAAGGGTGGGCTTTGAGGTTTCAAAAGAACATGCAAAACCCAGAGTTTCTCTCTCAGCTAGTCAATCAGAATGATCAGGACATAACCTTCAACTGCTTTTCCAGTACCATTTCTGCCACTGAACTTTGTGCCATGAATGATAATGAATTACACCTCTGAAACTGTAAGGAAGTCCTCCATTAAGTGCTTTCTTTTATGAGTGCCTTGGTCTTCAAAGAGATAGAACACTGACTAATACAGGGAATAAAACTCAACATATCATACTCTACTTGGCCTATTAGCAACTTGATTTCCAGTTAACTTAGAAATCATCTGTGATAAACTATACTAGGGCCTAACCAAATGACATGTTTGAATGAATCTCCATTTCGAGATGGTTGCATTAGTGACAATTCTGTCACTGGGCAAGAAAAATCCCTTGCTTCAACTGTATACAGAATGCTTTCTGAAAAGGACAAAACTTGGAAGGAGGTTAAGTCAACAGCCTAGCTCTGCCAAGACAGGTTAGGCAAGTCGTTCATAATTCCTGCTTTACAATTAATGTCTGTCAGAGACACTGGGCCAAGAGGCTGAAGATAGTTGCTCTAATGTATGGAGAGAAATTGGGGACTGTCCAGACAGCCAGTTGTCTGTCATTTCTTAGATTTGGAAGCTGTTGGCTCTGAACTTCCCTGTATAATCATATATATTTATCCTTCTCGGGTCTCTGATGTGGTTGAAGACTAGTTACAGTCTCACAGTTAAATTTTACGTTGTTTAGGAATTAAAAGGATCCTCTAAGTCTAAGAAGATGATTTTAAATTGGTAATGCAAGTTAGGATGGAAAATAAGTTAGGTATAGAACATTAAACTCATGAAGATAGATGGATAATAGAATATTAATATCAGTAGCCAAATATGTATGGACTGGAAATTGGGAATATATGTTTTACCTTATAATTTTCATAATTGAGGCCTAATTATTCAAAAAAAGAATTATAAGTGGGAAGGGACTATGATAGAGATGTAACTTAAAGTAATTAACATTTTAAAAACTCAACAGACTTCTAACAAATAGAATATCACAAAGTCAAAGGAATTTTACAGATGTAATTAATGTCTGATTTTAGTTGGTTCTCAATTAGTACTGGGTGAGCCCCACTTATTAGGATGAATGCCATTAAAACAGAAATTAAGCCTTCAGTGATATGAGAGATGGATTTTCCCTTGGGATTGATGAAATGAGTATTTCTTTGAAAAACCCACATGGAAGAGAATAGCTAGACTCTACTACATGAGGAGAACCTTTCGAAGAAACTCCAAATCACTTTCCTTCCCTTCGAAGAGGAAGGGGAGATGATTGTGAAGATCATGGCAGGTCAGTCTTATGACTGTGAACCAAGAGAGTCAAGGGAAGCCATTAGTAACCAGAACTGGAGGAGAAAAGGAAGGATCAACTTAAGAACCTTGAGAATATGACCTGGCAACACCTGCTCTCAGTTCCAGGATGGTAAGAGAATAAATGATGTTTGTCTGAAGGCATATTGTTTCTGGTAACTGGTTATAGGCGCCACATGAGACCATTATAGAAATACATTTGATAGCCATAAAGTCTTGGAGAAGACTGTTCCTTGACTGCACCAGTCTCCAGGAGAACATATGGTTTAGTTAGCACATTAGTCAGCATCTCTGAGACACTGACGAGAGGATGTTACATGTCGATTTTAATCTGTGTAAAATTCTGAGATAAATCAATGTTTGCTGTCTGAAGCTGCTGAGCTTACAACAGCTTCCTATGCAACAGTAGAAATTCATATGTGTGTGAGATGTAGTTTCTCATAAGTCTATAGCAATTTTCTTTGAATCTGGAAGGAGTGAAAAAGTTGATACTTCGATCCTTCTAATCTCATGTATGAAAAACATATACCTAAGAAACTAATATAAGATCATTTATACAATCAATATACACAGAACAATAATGTATATGGTTTAAGGTCAAATGCATGAATATTTCTGAAAATAATTATCTGTATTAAGATTAAGAAAAGGTAGTAGCAATTGTTCATGAGTTATTATTGAAGTGCTGGCCAGAATAGAATGCTGTGTGAAATAATTTAGGCATAGAGCCTTAATGAAGAATTTATAATGACAAAAAATAAAGAGAAGAAAAAAAACTTTGTTTTCATATATATGATTATTTTGATGAGATTTTGTTTTTATTTTTGAAATTGGAATTTAATCACATTTCTTCCTTTCTTCCCTACTAACCCTCACAAATACCCCTCTCTGCTCTCCTTCAAACCCATGGCCTGTTTGACAAACACTTAGTATTTGTATTTCTTAATCAGGATCAAATCTTGCTCTCTTTGCTGGGGCACTTCCCCAGAATGATGTGCTAACATCCATCTGACATTTTCAGGTAGACTTGGACTTCACATGAGTGGTGATTTGAGAAGAGAATGAATTCACTGACCAAAGTGCTTGCTCCTTAATAAAATTAGTCTCGTCTAGCAGTAGTAGATTCATCCTGTATAAGAAAAACAACAAAAAGTGTGATTAGTTGGTATGATTTCAAGGTTTTCATTAATAGTCATTAAAATCTTTTGGAAGCAATCAACTGACACTAAAATAAAACTATTAAAGTAGTTGAATAATTTTGTCAAAAACCAAATGGGCAAACAGATAAGGAAAACAGTAAACAGTCATGGATAATCTCCACCCAAACATAACATATAAGTAATAGATAGATAGATAGATAGATAGATAGATAGATAGATAGATAGATAGATA
>CAJQZJ010000398.1:1869910-1963888 GCA_907164525.1 Lophiomys imhausi
ATAGATAGATAGATAGATAGATAGATAGATAGATAGATAGATAGATAAGGAATTCTATGTGAGCAAACAAACCAACATAGTCAACTGTCCTGAAACATTAACTTACTTGCACAAGTAAATTAATGAATTGGGGCTGTAGTGAGTGAGACTATTTTCCCAGAGATAAATGGTAAAGTGTAGAAAAAATAGCTAATTAAACTATTTAACCAGTATTTGGATTATTGTTAATTGGTCTGGTGGTTGTTATTCTTTAAGCAGCCATTATAAATGAATACACAGACACCATGTGGATTTTACAAGCCTTGGCCTGAATTGAGCAATCTTGGCCCATCTAAGCTAGCTCTTAATTCTATTTACCCAAATATGACCCCATATATACATACATCCCCTTGGACTGCCATTCTCCATGATATGCCGATGTTCCTGCCCATGTGGAATGAGGTTCTTTCTTCTAACCCATGGTGTGCATCATCTTTCCTGATTTTCCTGGCTTGAATGAATTAATCCCTATCTAAAGTGCAGGCTTCCTGTTCTAATCTCAGGAAGTCCCACCTTTCTCTGTCTTTGCCCAATTTCAGGCTTCGGCATTTTATTTAACCAATCAGAGTCAATGTAAGTAACAGACAGCAAGCAGAACCAATTAATTAACATTTGGAATGATTAATACTATACCATCAAATACCTCTTTTTGTCTAATAAAAAGGCTAATGTTTTAAACTCATACAGTTAAAACAATAAGAACAAATATGAAATGATCAAGGAAACCATATATAAAAGTTACACACATAATGTTTAGCCTATTTGTATCAGGCAATCTTGAAGAAGAAGAACAAAATCATCTGTCTACCTTGGTGTGTCTAAAGTTCTGAACCTAAATAATTTCTTTCATATCCTATATTTATATACTTAAAGATTTTATTTAGACTTTAAAATATCCTTTTAAATCCTAAACAACTCAAGTTCAATTGAAATGTTATAACTATTATGCCTTCAACACCATCAAAGACATAAGAAGGGATAAAGTTATTATTTGAGTGATTAGGAAGCATAGGAGAGCAGCTTCCAAAAAGAAATATGACAGTTTGTTGCCTAGACAGTCCCAAATATCTCTGAATATTATTGGAGCATCATCTTCAGCCTTCTGGCCAAGCATTTTTCACAGACTAAATTGTGCAGCAGGAAATAAGGATTTTCCCATTCTGTCTCTGCAGAATCAGGACATGGACTTACCTGCATTTAAGCTATGGTCCGTCTTTGTACTGTATATAGTCTGTTGAGAGAGCAGGGGCATTTTTGCCCAATAGGAATTATCTCTTGATGGGACATTTCTTTTTGAGGAATTATTTCCTGATGGGAGATTTCTTTTTGATGCTCATTGGCTTCTTCCAAGTCAAATGGGAGCTGTCAGGAGCTGACTATCTTAAGTCAAACAATTTTTAAATAATAAAAAAAATATTTAAATGTCATTTTTTGTATGCCTCTGAGGGTTTTGAAGACATCTACTATCTTATTTATAAATTTATCTATCATCTATCTTCTATGAATAAACAAACTGTATATTTTTACCCATTTACTATCTGTTTAACATATTAGGTCTATTTTGTGATAAATTAACACTAGTATTTGACATGACCAGAACCTTGACTGGCCAGCAATCAACCTCATTATCCAGACTCCTAAATAGATTTCAATAGCAACCCATAAAAAGATTGGAAGTAAACCTGTACTTTTAAATGAGTTGTATAGGCACAATACCTTATATAGGAGTTGAAATATACATATTATGTGTCAAAATATACAACTCTATACTAATGAATCAAAATTAATCTTATTTTTATCAATATACAAAATTCTATACCAATGTTTCAAAAGATAACCCTATTTTAAGAATAACAACAGTTTTAAGTTTCAGACCAGATTTGATAATCTATTCTTATATTTTATCATTACTATATTTTATACATATATTCCCCCTCTTTTTCTTTTCAAGTCTTTTCCCCCTATATAAGAGAGAAAGAAGGATAGAGAAAAAGAAAAAGATATCTCCAAGTCTAACTTTCTTTATCTTGCTTAACAAGACCATATAACAATTTGTAACAATTCCCCTTATACAACATCTATCATCCACCCTGCTTTTTGGGAATGGGACATTGCTCTCTTAAAACTGCTTCCTGCTGAATTGGGTCACAGAAAACCTCTTTGGGGGCTCAAATAAAATGGAAAAAATGGTTAAGCAAGTTAATTGTAACATTTGTTGTTCAGTCTCTATGTGCTCAACAATTTGAATGTCCTGAGCAGTTTGTAGTCCGATGCTGGACTTTGGGTAGGAAAGTTCAGGGCTTTATTGCAGTCCTGTCTGGAACAGTCTCTGAGGCTGGGCCATCTCAACAAGCAGTTTGAAATTGTTCTGGGTGCAGATTTTTGAGGAAACAGCTATTGAGGCAGGATATGAGTCAGCTGAATCATCTGGGCTACTTGTTTTGTCTTCTTTGGGTTCTGGTCACTTTGTTCTGAAAATATATAATTTCTCAGAAGTAACATACAGTTCTGAAATTACCAAAATGCCTTGGATGTGCAGGAAGCACAAATCAATTAAGGAGTATTTTCTGTTCTTTGTTTGAACAGAAGAAATACCTTTGTAATCCTCCATTCATGCTATATAAAAGGATGGTGTGTAATAGTATTACATGTATATGCTACATATAGTCTATTTCAAATTGAAGATACAGCATAAGACTGTATGGAGTTTAAGTATTCTCCTCTACAGTTGACATAAATTTATTAATTTATTAAAACAGGTTTATTCTGTGTTGTTCTGGTTTTTTGTAGATTAGGTTGTTCTGGCTTTTTGTAGATTAGGTTGGCCTCAAACTCAAAAGGAACCAATCTGTCTCTGTCTTTGCCTCCCATGTTTTGGTATCAAAGGTAGGCATTTATATATTTTTTCTTTCCTTTTCTCCTTTCTTTGGAGATTTAATTTCTATGTGGATATATCTATCCTTATTGACACAGGGTTTCCCTTTGTAGCTTGGGCTGTCTTGATTTGCTCTGTAGAGCTCTGTAGATTTAGATTGGCCTCAAATAAACAAGGAACTTGGTTTTTCCTTGTCTTCCAAGTTTTGAGATCAATGTATGAATTAAAATAATTGAATTACCCTTATTAAACAATAACATTAATTAAACCATTTTTTTGTATTTGTTTGAGTTCAAATTCTCTCATGGAAGCTCCATTCTTAAGGAGATTGGTGTAGAAGAGCATGATATGCTATCTTATGTTAGGTTTCTTAACTGTTGGCTGTGGGAGGCATACATTTTGCATGTTCTTCCCCAGCCTAACTCTGGGTCCTTACATTGATTAACAGAATATATCTCTTTCTCTCTCTCTCCTTTATTTTCCAAGATAGGATTTCTCTGTGTAGCCTTGTCCTGGACTCAGTTTATACACCTGGCTAGCTTTGAACTCACAGAGATTATCCTGCTTCTGCCTCCAAAGTTCTTGGATTAAAGGCGTGCACCACCACACACAACAATTAACAGATCTCTTTTAGGGGAAAAATTCCTCTTGAAACCAGTTCTCCAGCGGGAGCCCCACACCTGTGACTGGCTTGTGACCCCTTTCTCTTTATGTAAATTTGAGATTATCTGTATTTATTCATTATATTAGTAAGGACATTATTAAACTTAACATCAAGGAAAAATGTGTCATTTTTGAATTCTAGACTGTCTTCAAGCAGCCTTATCTTATCAGCAGGGTTCCCATCCTGCCTTCATTGTTTAAACCAGGCTGGTCTAGAATTCAGAGATCTGCCTGTTTCTTCCTCTAGTGTGGTGGGATTAAGGGATTAAAGGCTGTGTTAATACCACCCTGCTCAAGTATTTCACTTGAATCCCAGATATTAGTAACTCTGCAACCCAGAGAGCAACTTTGAACTATAGTGACAATTTGAAATCTGCCCAAAATCTTAAAAACTATCTTATGTTTTAGCAATGCCAAACCAGAAAAATATCCTTTCTACCCCCCCCCCGATATAGGAAAATCAAAGACATCTAAGCAAAAGTCAAGGAAAGAAGCAACATTCCAAAAGCCTTGGCATGTCTAACTATGCTGCACTTAAAGCTTTGTTCATTAGTCCTTAGAGTCTAGTTTTGACTGCATTTCATTGGCAGGCCTATACCAGAAACTCCTGATAGGCACCTAGTACTCTGGGAGCTCTTAGCACCAGCTGCCATGAAGTTTGCATTATCTATGGGGGGGAGGAAGTGCCACCCTTCTCTCTCCAGTATAATTGGTTGGCAATTCAGCATTCCATCTGTAAATTCTTTCCTTTAAGACTATCCTAGTCTGAACTTTCTCAAAAAAGATACATAGAACCACAATTGTCAGGGCAAAAATTATTTGCATGCTAAGAGGAACAAACTCAATTGGAATCCAAAAGTATTGAGGCATTATGAATTCCTCCATTTTTAATCTAGGCGATTAATTTCACTCTCAAATTTTGTTTAGAAGGCTGCCAGTTTTTTAGAATGTAAGGAGAGCTAAGCTTTAGCTCTCTGCCTTTGCTGCTAGGCAACAGCTTTTGTTAAGGTAGCCACTCCTTTGAAATGCATTTGAGTTCAGTTCCCTGTTCTTTGGCTAGGAAACCGGCTTCCACCTGGACCTTCTCATGCTGTGAGCCTGGATTCTAATTGCTGTATCTGGATGCCATATGTAAAAAAAAATTAGCTAAATTATGTTGGGAGCCAATTAAGAAATAATTAATTAAATTGTTTAACTATATTTATATTATGATTAATTGATTTGGCAGCTGTTAATTCTTAACCTGGCATTATAAAAGAGCACACAGAGACCACATGGATTTTACAAGCCTTGGCCTGAATTGAGCAATCTTGGCCCATCTAAGCTATATCTTAATTCTATTACCAAAATATGACCCCATATATGCATACATCCCCTTGGACTGCTATTCTCCATCATATGCCAATGTTCCTGGCCATGTGGAATGAGGTTCTTTTTTCTAACCCATGGTGTACATCTTCTTTCCTGCTGCTCCTGGCTGGAATGAATTAATCCCTGTCTAAAGCACATGCTTCCTGTTCTAATCTCTGGAAGTCCCACCTTTCTTTGTCTTTGCCCAATCTCAGGCCTTGGCATTTTGTTTAACGAATCAGAGTCAATGTAAGTAACAGACAGCAAACAGGACCAATTAAATAACATTTAGAATGCTTAACAGTACACCATCAGTAAAGCCTTAAAATACATTCTACAAATATTCTTTTAATAATAATAAAAACCCCACGATTTAGTAAAAGAAAGATAAAAGTTAATTATAAACCTGGGTTTTTATATCTGAAAAAATGAAGATAAAGAAGAGTGTAAACTTATCCATTTGAAATTGTTAGGAAGTAGAGGATCCCACATACTAAAGATCTTTCTTTTGTTTAGATACATCCTTAGTTACTATGAACGTGATTGACACATAATAAAGAATAGATACTTATTCAGTAAATGAATTGTAGCGCGCGTCCTCGCCGATAAGGAGCACACCACACTCAGGATTCTTCTGACAGCGTTTATTGTTCAGCTCTCTTCAGTTGACAATGGTGAGGGACCCTGAGGTCCGAAAATCCACTGCTTATATACTGTTCGGGAGGAACGCCAGGCCCTCATTGGCTCATACAGAAAACCTAATTAGCATGTTATATAAGTAGTTCTGCGCAAGCGCATTGTAGTAAGTAAACACGCACTGCGCAGGCGCACTCAAGACCAAGCTTTTCGTGAAGAACCAGGAAGCAGGAAGCCAGCGCCATCTTGTAATGGCGAAAGCGGCTCCCAACAATGAATAAAGGTGTTTAAGGCTTTATTTTCACATATTCCTGACAGTTCTTTAATACACATGTTAAAAGTGAGAAGTAAGCTTCTTGCTCCTCAAAAGATTTAAGTATCAGAATGTTTGGACATTTGGCTGATATTGAAGCAATTAATAGTTATTCATCATTATTAAGACAATTTCAAGGAAATGATGAGATCTGTGACAGAAAATGATTTTTCCATCATTGAGTGTGATGATATTACAGGCATTTACAGTATAGAAACAAGAGGCACAATGATGTAATTTCACTTTGTAGGGAACATTAGAGAAGAAACAGTCACCTTTAGGTAAGAGTTTGAAAGTTTAATGGGAAGGGAAGAAAGGAGGGAAGGTGAAGGGAACACATCCAAAGAGACAGACAGACAAAGGGAAGCATGCAGATTTTGACTTACACATATTTAAGCTGTTCTGACACTTCTAGAAAGAAGCCTCACTTTTGCCAGTTTTGGCATATCTTGAGAATAATAAAAGTGCCTATATCAGAAGAGGTTTAAGTAGAGAAGTTTTCATTCAGAACATTGTTATCATGGCAAGAGATCATATCCAAAGAACCTCTAGGTTTGTGTGACCTGGCTGGAATTCTGACACACCTTTAATCCCAGGAGATAGAGGTAAACAGATCTCTGAGTTCAAGGCCAGCGTGGTACAGAGCAAGTTTATTGTAAAGAAATGGGTCCAGGTATGGTAGAACTCACCTTTAATCCCAGCACTCAGGAGACAGAGGCATGCAGATCTCTCCATTCTTGTCAGTTCTGTTGGCTCAGTTTGGTTGAGTCAGTGAGTTGAGAAGCAGTGCAGTGGAGTTGAGTTTGTAGCAGTTCACTTCACGGAATTCAGAGGCCATTTTACTTGGAGAGTTTTACAGAGACAGGTTGAAGAGAGAACAATCTAGACACAGGTAAAGACAGAATGAACCAGAGAATAAGAAGGAGCCAGAAGACTAGAACAGATTGCTAGAGTTAGTTTGAAACCAAGCAGAGAAATTCAGTGAGAAACTGAGAGAAGTCAGATTTAATCCATTAGTTTGAAGAGGAATTTGAGCCAGAACTGGTAAGTTGAACCAGCTAGCAAGAGTTCAGAAAGAACAAGAAAGTGTGAGTTTACAGAGGCTGAAAGCATTCTAGGCCTATATTACACTGTATGGAGGCTAGAAGCTTCTAGGACTAGGCCTAGGTTAGCAGCACAGACAGTAAGCTTCAGAGATGACAACTACATCAGACGAATAATATATACTTTTACATCTGTTGCTCAATGTGGGGCACCAAATGTTTTCAAATAAAATTTCAAAAGTTCAATTTTACTAATACTCAGGAGCCAGAGGCTTGGATGAAAGCCTGCTAACTCAGACAGGAAGAGAAAGCACCTAGTTGACCTTCCTCCTCAAACAATGTCCCAGAAGGGAAAGCCCATTCTCCTCCATGCTGTCTTAAAATTTATTTAAAGTGAATGTCCCTCCCTTCTACTTCCTGTGTGTCTCTCTATCCATCCTCCTGGCTTCTTCTCACTTTCTATGGTTTTTTTCCTATGTTCACTCCTTGTCACCTGGTTGCTTGCTCTGTCTCTTCACTTATGGATGACTTTATTTAATCCTGTTTGCAATAAACAGAAAGCTCTTGGATTAAAGGTGTGTGCTAGGCCTGAACCACACTACAATTAGAAACAGGTTTTTCCAGTATACAATCTCAGGGCACACAGTGTGATCAAATATCCTGCAACAGGTTGACCTTCATAATGTTAGATTGTCTACACAGGTAAAGCATTGTTCTAGTCATGAAGTAAATATTTGGTAAACAGTGAAGCTCAGCATCATTATTATATCAAGCATTATTTTCTTGACAGACTGTACACACTACATTTTAATTTTTTAAAAAAATTTCTGGTTATAATATAATTACATTGTCTCTCCTTGTCTTTCTTCCCCAAACACTTCCATATACCCATCCTTCCTCTTTATCAAATTTATGACCTATTTTGAGTTAATTGTTTTACACACAGAGACATACATACACTGTGTGTGTATGCTAGTGCTTTTGTATATACATTATATACATACATTTCTAAATACATAAATATAATCTTCTCAGACTGTACAATGTTACTTATATGCATACTTTTAGGGCTTTTAGCTAACAAAGAAAACTAGGGAAGACTGAATCATTTCTCTGACCATCTCTGAATACTTGGCTTTCTTGGTGTGGGAAAAAGATTGACTTCATGAATGTGTGGAATAAATGAGTATCTTTTAAATTTTATGTGTTATTGATTCTATTTCACTTACCACAATTACTGCTCTTTGCCCAAATAGCTCATTTTGTTAAGAGAATAATGATGACATCATGGAATATATGAAGATGAACAATTTGATATTTGCAATTCGAGGTGAAACCATAGCAACTCTACTGACCTGTGTTACACCAAATGCTCTTTTAAAACTCTCTTTCTCCTTTGTGCCACTGAGCATATTGAGAGATAAGCAATCCTTTATATGAGTAACATAATGTAAGCATCTAAACTTTTTTCCAAATATTTTATATTTTATAAAATTCTTAGTAGTATTTTATAAATTACCCCTTTCTTTAATGAAACACCTAAGTATATTTCTTTCATGAATAATTCATTCAAACCACTTGTCATTTGCAGAAGCTATAGTCAATCCAGTTCAATATAGATAAATATGTCATGTTCTACGTAAAATGAGAGCCTCATTCTGAACAGCACCAAGTAAACATATGTCACAATGTCAGCATGGCTACTCAGAGTGGAATTCTGTCACCCACACTAGACTTTCTTAGGGATCTGCTCTGGCATTGCAGCTGAAAGAAGAGAACTACTGGGGTTCCCTCCAGAGATTTTTAAATGTTTAAAATCAGCAGAATTTTATGTTATGTGTGTTTTTTATGATAGCTTAAATGATTATATTGCACAGTAAGACTTATGAAACTATGGCTTTGCTTATATGAAAATTTACAAATAATTTTCATAGTTCAGCAAATCATGTATATTAGTGGCCCCAAAGGAGGTGGAGTCCTTCTGTGTTGTTCACAAGACTGTTAAATCTGTAGCAAAATGCTCCCTTATGTCAAATTCTCAGCCTCTAATTGATGTGTGACATTACATCACTTACTGAAAAGGGCCCATTTTGCCCAGGAAGCATCTTCACTCACCCTTATATAATTACATGTCTTCTTGACATTTCTCAGGGAACCATGCCTTATAAATTCAGTTTCCAGGTTTGTTTACCACAAAGACTCAGATAAATGGGACATATTCTGCTAAAAGCATTCCAAAGATAAGAGCTCTCCAGTGAAAACTATTATTATGTTTGCCAGTAGGACAATATTACAATGTTTATGAAGAATCTTGGCAGGGTTGGCCTCTTTCTTTTGTGGGGCTGACTTTCCCTTACTTAAGAGAAAATATAGACTGCTGACCAGAATGTGAACCACATGCATCCCAGATGTTCTTGGTGTGTCCTCATTTTCTTATACAGGTTTTGCTAAGGTTTTAGCCAGTAGCTTATAAGATGCATTTGCAGGGAGAGTCCCCCTGTTAAACAAAGTTAAGGTGGAAATCCGACAACTAGATCTTCTTGGTTTTGTTTTCTGTTGTAATCCCAGCTTATAGCTTTCTTGTGAAATGATAGTCATAGTGTCCTTTGACAAACAAAGCTAGAAAATCCTCCAAATCTCTATTTACAGTTAGAACAGAAATGAGTTTGTGAAACTTACATATGACTATTATGGACTCAAAATAAAACTAAATCAAAAAATACACTAAAAAATGAAGGTGGTTTTGATGTCAGAAACTAAAATTAAAAGAGAAGTCACATTAGCTGTAGATTTTCTCTGTTGCAACTCATCAGTCACAAAAAGACATAAAGGAGTGTTTGAGAAGTACTTTGTTATAAGAAAATATCCTATGAGATGTTAAAACCTTAATTTTAATATGTTCAAAATTATTTTGAAGCTTACAAAGAAATTGAAGAAAAAAAATTAACAAATCTTCAACTCTAGTTGAACTTCAGGAACATGGACTTTGTTACCTGTTAGTGACACACTTTACCCTAGTGGAGTTATCATGTAGGCTCCCAGTGCAAGAGGAAGCCCTTAGCCCTCATGTGACTGATGAACTGAAGTAGGCTGAGATGTAGGGTCACCCCACGCAGGAGAAGTAGGATAGGCAGGAAATGGGGTAGACGGTGGGAGGGTGGGACCAGGAAGGGTGGAGGAAGACATGTGATGGAGATGTAACTTGAAGTAATAAATGAATATAATAATAATAATAATAATAATAATAATAATAATAAACAAAAACAAATATGCAAACAAGCTAACAGAAAGGAAAGGTTTGAACAAATTTAAAGAGATCTGAAATAATGTGCATATATTAAAACTTGAGTTCTTACATACTTTCCTAGAAATACTATGATTTCAAGGAAGAAATTTTGTGGAGTGTCCTATTTTTTCCCACTAATTAATTAATTTGTTTATTTTACATTCCAATAGCAATCCTCTCCCTCCTCTCCTCCCAGTCTGACCCTCCCACCCACTTACTCCATACGCCTTCCCCAGTACCAACCCATGCTGGCATATCAAATTGCAAGAACTAAGTGCCTCCTCTTCCACTGAAACAAGACAAGGCAGCTCTGCTAGGAAAATAAGATCCAGAGGGTGGCAACAGCATCTAAATCAGAAATAAACACTGTTCCAATTGTTAGGGGATCCACTTGAGGATCAGGAAGCTCATAACTTCATACATATACTGTGCCTAGAACCAGTCCATCCAGGTTCTTTGGTTGGTGATTCAGTCTCTATGAGCCCTCTTGTATCTGAGTAATTGACTATGTGAATCTTCTTGGGGTGTTCTTGACCCCTCCAGCTCCCTCAAACTTTCCATAGATCTTCCTCAAGACTCCCTGAGTTTCACCTAATGTTTGGCTTTGGGTCTCTGCATATGTTTCCATTATCTGCTAGATAAAGCCTCTCCCTCTCAGATGGCAGTAATGTTGGGTTCCTGTACATTGTCCTCATTCTATCCACTTCTTATGACTGTTTTATTTTCCCTACTTAGAGGGATTCAAGCAAGCATCATCCCTTGAACCCTTCTTGTACTTAGTTTCTTTGGGTCTGTGAATTGTAACATGACTTTCCTGTACATATTGGCTGATATTAATTTATGCTTGTGTCTTTCTGGGTCTGGTTCCATCCATTTGCCTGTTAATTTCATTATATCCTTGTTTCTAATAGCAGAGTATTGTGTAAATGTACTACAATTTCTTTCTCCATTCTTCAGTTGAGGGACATCTGGGTTGTTTCCATTTTCTGGCTATATGAATAAAGCTGCTATGAATATAGTTTAGGAAATGTCTTTGTGGTTTGGTGACATATATTTGGGGTATATGCCGAGGAGTCATATAACTGAATCTTGAGGTAGAAGTACTCTGAACTTTCTTAGAAAACAACAGATTGATTTCCAAAGTGGTTGTACAAATTTGCATTCCAACCAGCAATGGAAGAGTGTTCTCCTTTCTCTACATCTTTGCCAACATGAGCAATTATTTGAGGTTTTTCTGTTTTATTTTTTTATTTTCTTAATTTATTAATTGAATATTTCAAGTTACCACTTGATGAAAGTCGTCTCCCTCTTGCCCTCCTGGTCCTTCCATTCCTCCCTGCCTCCCTCCCTCCCTCCCTCTTCCTCATATCCATCCTCTCCTTCTTTTCAGATGAGGGTAGCCCCACATATAAAACCCCCTCACCTCATCAGTCACATGAGGGCTAAGAGCTTCCTCTTGTACTGGGACTTGATATGGCAATCCAGGTAGGATAAGATGTTCCACTAACAAGCAAAAGGGTATATGACAAACTTCTGGGTGGAGGTTTTCATAGCATAGTTATGCTAGGTTCCTGTCTATTTGGGTCTGTGTGTTGTGGGATGGTTCCCCTTTGCTATATGGTAATATCCATTTATAAGAGAGTATGTAGCATTTGTGTCTTTCTGGGTCTGAATTAGCTCATTTAGCATGAGCTTTTCTAGATCTATCCATTTGGTTCAAAATTGCATGATTTCCTTGTTTCTGATAGCTGAGTAGTAATCTATTGTGTACATGTACACAGTTTTTTAATCCATTCTTCAGTTGAAGGACATCTGGTTTGTTTCCAGTTTCTGGCTATTACCAATAAAGCTACTATGGAATTATTGAGGAAATATCCTTGAGATTTGTTGGAATATCTTTTGGATTGTTTTATCTTAGCCATTCTGAAGGGTGTAAAATAGAATCTCAGAGTAGTTTTGATTTGTATTTTCCTCATGACTAAGGATGTTGAGCATTTCTTTAAGTGTTTCACAGCCATTAGAGATTCATCTGTAGTAAATTCTTGGTTTAGCTCTGTACCCCATTTTTTAATTGGAGTGTTTGGTTTGTTAGTGTTCAATTTCTTGAATTCTTTATTTATTTTGGATATTAACCCCCTGTCAGAGTGGGGTTAGTGAAGATTGTTTTCCAATCTGTGGGCTGCTGTTTTGTTCTACTGACAGTGTCCTTGGCCTTAGAGAAAATTTTCAGTTACATGAGGTTAATTTGTTCCATTTTTTTAATTGTTGATTTTAGTGTGGAGTGTCTTTTTAAGTGAAATCTGAAAATATGTAAATTTTAAGAAGTCTGTTTTTCAGCCACATACTGTTGACAATTTAACCATTAATATGAGTCATAGAGAAAAGAACATAGGAAGATTTATTCATGGATATATTCCAAGATGGCAGCAGTCAGCAGGGACACATTTTGAGCTAGGAGGAAAATAGCTACAACATCACAGAAATATAAACAAGCTGAGCAACATCCTGGGAAGCATGAACCCACAGGGTCACACTGGTGAACCCAGGGACTGGTGGGGGTCCCTGGTGGGACCCTCAGACACTCAAGTAAACAGATCTAACCAGGCCACTGGCTGTGGCGTAGCATGGCAGGGGCAAGTGGAGCAGCACAGCACAGAACCCAGCTGGGACACAGGCAGCTGGGCACAACACAGCGTGTACACAGTTAACAGGACTCAGCGCTTGGCTCAGCGCAGAACCCAAACCAGGAGGAGCAGCCCTGTGGGGACCCAAGGCAGTGGGGCGCTGTGTGGTATGGCTTGGCACAGAACCCTGGCCAAGGAGCGAGCCCTGGAAGTGGGAAAGAGTCAAAAACCCAGCAAGTGGACAGGCTCAGGCCCAAAGCAGAGGTCAGTGGCACAGGACACAGGCCCAGGTCCCAAAGCAGAGGTCAACAGCTTGGGGCACATTTGCAGAGGTTAGTGATGAGGGAGACAGACTCGGGTCTAAAGTGGAGACCAGCAGTGTGGGGCAGAGATCTGGGGTACAGAGCAGAGGCCAGCTCAGACCCTGCTGCAGAAATGGACAAAAGCCACACAGAAGCTAGCAGGGAGGCACAAGCATATCTGGGCCTAACCAGAAAGGTGTTGGAGATAAAGATCCCTCTACTGGATATACAATCACTTGGAAGGACAATGCACTCAGAAAGGGCAGAGGACTGTACTCCCAGTTCCAGTACAGTCTCCTGCAGGCCTGATTACTGCAGGGTCTTGGGAGGTAGCCCCAACTGCCACATAGAGTTACCTCCAGGCTACCTGAGCACCCAATATTCACACGGTCACTGCAACATCCTAAAGAGGACCGGCAACGCCACTGAAATGATCCAGAAGACATCAGGAACAATCAGCTTAGGGCAACCAGATGGCTAAAGGTCAGTGAAAGAACAAAACTAACAAAAATCAGGGAAATATGATTCCAGTGAAATTCAGTGACATTAACACAACAAGAACTGAACAAACAACCAGGGCTGAAACACATGAAAATGATGACAAATCTATACTTAGGAAAATGATGGAGTCCTTCCAAGAAGAAATGAAATCACCGAAAGCATACAAAGAATCCTCAATTTTACAAATAAAAGCATTGGAGAATACAATTAGAGACCTCCAAGCCAACGCAGGCAAACATGAACAGGAAAGAGACAAGGCAATGAAAGATTGGAAAATTTTGAAATATTTGCAAAGACAAGCAAATTAGAAAAGGAAACATATAAAACTAAAATGGTTCAAGAATTGGAAGTAGAAGCAATAAAGAAAACACAATCCGAGTTAATCCTGGAGGTGGAGAATCAAGGAAAGAGAACAGGAACTACCGACATTGAGTGTCAAAAATAGGATACAAGAGATGGAAGACAGGATCTCAGGCATGGAAGATTCGATGGAAGAAATCAGTACAACAACCAAAGAAAATGAGAAATCTAAAAAAGTTCTCACCCATAACATCCAAGAAATCAAGGACTCAATGAAAAGACGGAACCTAAGAATTGAATTATAGACATAGATGAAAGAGAAGACTCCTGACTCCAAGGTCCAGGAAACACATCAATAAAATCATAGAAGAAAACTTCTCAAACTTAAAGAAAGAAATGCCAATAAAATTCCAAAAGGCATAAAGAACACCAGGCAGATTAGATCAGAAAAGAAACTCATCTTGACACATAATAATTGAAACTCCAAATGTACAGAACAAAGAAAGAATATTAAAAGTTATAATAGAAAAAAGTCAAGTAACATATAATGGATGACCCATCAGAATTACACCTGACTTCTCCTCAGAAACTTTAAAAGCCAGAAGGGCCTGGGCAAATGTCCACCAAACCCTGAGAGAACATAGGTGCCCAGCCAGACTGCTATAACCAGCAAAACTCTCTGTCAACATATATGGAGAAAACAAGATATTTCATGACAAAATCAAATTTAAAAAAAAAAATATTTACCCACAAATCCAGCCCTACGCAAGATTTTAGAAGGAAAATTCCAACCCAGAGAAGATAACTACACCCAAGAAAACAAAGTAAACAAAAACTCCACTGCAGCTAAACCAAAAGAAACATACAACCACCACCTACACCAAAATAATAAGATATAACAACCTTTGTCATTAATATCCATCAATATCAATGGACTCAACACCCCAATAAAAAGACAGTCTTACAGAATGGATCTGTAAACAAGACCCATCTTTTTGCTGCATACAAGAAACGCATCTCACTAACAAGGATAGATGCTACCTCAGAGTAAAGGGGTGGGAAAAGGTTTTCCAAGCAAATGTACCCAGGAAGCGACTTGGAGTAGCCAACCTAATATCAAATAAAAATGACTTCCAACTGGAGTTAATCAAAAAAGACAGAGAAGGGCGCTACATACATGTTAAAGGAAATATTCATCAAGATGACATCTCAATATTGAATATCTATGCCCCAAATACAGGGGCACCTACATTTGTAAAAGAAACTTCTAAAGTTTAAACCACACATCGATCCCCACACATTAGTAGTGGGAGACTTCAACATCCCACTCACAACAATGGATAGGTCATCAAGACATAAACCAAACAGAGAAATAATTACTCTAACAGAGGCCATGAACCAAATGGACCTAACAGAACATTTCACCCAAACACAAAAAATACACCTTTTCCTCAGACCACACGGAAACTTCTCTAAAATCGACCATATAGATGGATACAAAGCAAGCCTCAACAGATAGAAGAAAATTGAAATAACCCCTTGTATCTTATCAGACCACCATGGAATAAAGCTGGACTTCAATAACAAAAGAATCAACAGAAAGTCTACACTCACATGGAAATTGAACAACTCTTTACTAGAGGACCACTGGGTCAGGGAAGAAATAAAGAAGGAAATCAAAGACTTCTTAAAATCCAATGAAAATGCAGGCACAACATGCCCAAACCTATGGGACACAATGAAAGCAGTGCTACAAGCAAAGTTCATTGCACTA
This sequence comes from Lophiomys imhausi, assembly GCA_907164525.1. Taxonomy (NCBI): domain Eukaryota; kingdom Metazoa; phylum Chordata; class Mammalia; order Rodentia; family Muridae; genus Lophiomys; species Lophiomys imhausi. The sequence goes on from CAJQZJ010000398.1 coordinate 1,885,617, forward strand.
TGTGCCTTCAAAAAGAAAATCCTGAGAGCTGATATTAGCAAATTAACAGCGGAAGTAGAAGAACTGGCTAAAAGGAGGAGGAGGAGGAGGAGGAGGAGGAGAAGAAGAAGAAGAAGAAGAAGAAGAAGAAGAAGAAACTCCCAAGTAGAGCGGAAGGCAGGAAATCATCAAACTTAGGGCTGAATTCACCAACTTAGAAACAAAAAGAACTATACAAAGAATCAATGAAAAAACAGACAAACCCTTAGCCAAATTAACTAAAAGGCAGAGGTGATGGGGTAGTGTTAAGCATTCTAAATGTTAATTGGTCCTGTTTGCTGTCTGTTACATTGTCTCTGATTGGTTAAATAAATGCTGAGACCTGAGATTGGGAAAAGACAAAGAAAGGTGGGACTTCTTGAGATTAGAACAGGAAGCCTGAGCTTTAGAAAGAGGATCAATTCATTCCAGCCAGGAGCAGGAGGAAGGAGGACACACACCATGGGTTACGAAAAAGAACCTCATTCCACATGGCCAGGAACATCTGAATAGCACAGAGAATGGCAGTCCAAGGTGACCTAAGTATATATGGAGTCATATCTGGGTAATAGAATTAAGAGCTAGCTTAGATGGGCCAAGATTGCCCAGTTCAAGCCAAGGCTTGATAAAATCCACGTGGTGGCTGTGTGTTCATTTATAATGCCAGGTTAAGAGTTAACAGCTGCCAACCAATTAATGATAATATAAATGCTGGTTAACAATTTAATTGAATATTTATACAAATGGTGCCCAACGTAATTTAATTACTATTTTTTTCTACATAAGGGAAAAACACCCAAATCAACAAAATCAGAAATGAAAAGGGAGAAATAACAACAGACATTGAGGAAATCCAAAGAATCTTTCGATCCTACTTTAAAAATCAACACTTCACCAAATTTGAAAAGCTAAGCAAAATGGAAAATTTTCTTGATAGATTCCACCTTCCAAAGTCAAGATCAGGTTAAAAGACTAAACAGCCCTATAACCCCGAGGGAAATAGAAACTGTCATTGAAAATCTCCCAACCAAAAAAAGCCCAGGGCTAGATGGTTTCAGCACAGAATTCTACCAGACCTTCAAAGAAGAGCTAATGCCAATATTCTTCAAAGTCTTCCACTAAATAGAATCAGAAGGAACACTGCCAAACTCATGTTATGAGCCCACAGTCACCCCGATTCCTAAACCATACAAAGATGCAATAAAGAAAGAAAACTTCAGACCAAACTTCCTCATGAACATAGATGCAAAAATACTTAATAAAATACCAGCAAACTGAATCCAAGAACACATCAAAAGTGTCATATATCATGATCAAGTAGGCTTCATCACAGGAATGCAGGGATGGGTCAACATATGAAAATCCATCAACATAATTCACCATATAAACAAGTTGAAAGGAAAAAAAACCACATGATCAACTTATTAGATGCTGAAAAATCATTTGACAAAATCCAACACCCCTTCATGCTAAAGTCCTGCAGAAAACAAGCATACAAGGACCATACCTAGAAATAATAAAGGCGATAAACAGCAAGCCAGTAGCCAAGATCAAATTAAATGGAGAGAAACTTGAAGCATTGCCTCTACTCTGGGATGTTCACTTTCACCATATCTCTTCAACATAGTACTTGAAGTTCTTGCTAGAGCAATAAGACAGCTCAACAAGATCAAGGGGATACAAATTGGAAATGAAGAAGTCAAATTATTCCTATTTGTAGATGATATGATAGTATACCTAAGTGACCCCAAAATTCCGCCAGAGAATTCTTACACCTGATAAACACCTTCAACAAGGTGGCTGGATACAAAAGAAACTAGGGAAACAACACTCTTCACAATAGCCACAAACAACATAAAATACCTGGGGGGTAACTCAAACCAAGCAAATGAAAGACATGTATGATAAGAATTTTAAGTCCTTGAAGATAGAAATTGAAGAGGTCATTAGAAGATAGAAAGATCTCCCATGCTCATGGATAGGTAGGTTTAACATAATAAAAATGGCCATCCTGCCAAAAGCAATATACAGATTCAATGCAATTCCTATCAAAATAACAACACAATTCTTTATAGACCTGGAAAAAGAAATTTTTGACTTCATATGGAACAACAAAAAACCCAGAATAGCTAAATCAACCCTGTACAATAAAAAAACATCTGGAGGTATCACCATCCCAGATTTCAAGCTGTACTAGTGAGCAATAGTAATAAAAACAGCATGGTACTGGTATAGAAACAGACCAGTGGATCAGTGGAATTAAATTGAAGATCAAGAAATGAACCCACACACCTATGGTCACTTAATTTTTCACAACGAAGTCAAAACCACACAATGGAAAAGGACAGCATCTTCAACAAATGGTGTTGGTCCAACTGGTTGTCTACATGTAAAAGAATGAAATTAGACCCCTACTTATCACCTTGTACAAAACTTAAGTCCAAGTCAATCACACCTTAACATAAGACCAGACACCCTAAATCTATTAGAAGAGAAAGTGGGGAAAACCCTTTAACTCATAAGCTCAGGTGACCACTTCCTGAACAGTACACCAAGAGCTCAGGGTCTAAGATCAACAATCAATAAATGGGACCTCACGAAACTGAAAATTTACTGTAAGGGAAAAGACACTCTCATTCAAGCAAAATGGCCACCTACAAATTAGGAAAAAAATCCTCACCAACCCCACATCTGACAGAGTGTATCCAAAGTTTACAAAGAAGTCAAGAAATTAAATGCCAAGGAACCAAATAATCCAATCAAAAAATGGGGAATAGAGCTAAACAAAGAATTCACAAAGAAGGAATCCCTAATGGCTGAGAGACACTTGAAGAAATGTTCAGCATCCTTAATCATCAGAGAAATGCAACTCAAGAAGACTCTGAAATTCCATTTCTCACCTGTTAGAATGGCTAAGATCAAAAGCTCAAATGACAGCACATGCTGGCGAAGTTGTGCAGAAAGTGGAACACTCTTCCATTGCTGGTCAGAGTGCATTCTTGTACAACCACTATGGAAATCAGTCTGGTGATATCTTAGAAAACTTGGAATAGCTCTACCTCAAGACCCAGACATACCACTTCTGGGTATACACCCAAAAGATTCCTCACCAAATTACAAGGAAATTTCCTTATCTATGTTCATAGCAACCTTATTTGTAATAGCTAGAAACTGGAAACAACCCAGATATCCCTCAACCGAGGAATGGATTTTTTATTCTTTTTTATCTGTTTGCCTGCTTATTTGTTTGTTTGGTTTTTTAGTTCTCTATCCCTGGCAATGAGACACTTTTCACCGGTGGTACTGCCTTGTAGACCCTCATTGTATGAGGAGGCTCTTGGCCCTCATATGATCTGAACTGGGATGAGGGACTGTTATATAGGGACACTCCACTCCAGAGAAGTGGGATGGAAGGATCAGTGGATTAAAAAAAAAAAAAAGAAATGTGAAGTTTTGGCCTTTTGCTACTAATTGTCATAGACTGTTTTGGATAATTAAGAAATGCAAACTAATAGTCATGCAAGCCTGTCATTTTGTTAGGTGCTATGACAGTCTACTATAGTTATTTTCTAAGCTAATCAGAAATCAAGTTGCTAAGAGACAAGCAACATTTGCTTATCCTAATATAAGAGATAGATAGGACCTCTTCAAAACCTCAAGAGATCTGCAGAATATGGCATTTAAAGATGTTCTCTTAACTTTAGATTTTTTTGATATCAAGACATGTCAACACCTGACAGCACCCCATATTCTACTCCAAGTATAAGATGAGCATCCAAGAATCTCCAGTGGGAGATGATTAAATTAGTGGCAAGCCTATCTCTTGGCAGGAAAAACCCCTTGCTTCAACTGTAGACAGAATGCTGTCCAAAAAGGACAAAACTTTGAAGCAGGTAAGTCGACAACCTAGCTCTGCCATGACAGGGTATGCAAGTCCTTTATAATTCCTGCTCTACAATCAATGTCTGTCAGAGAAACGGGGCCAAATGAATGAAGATCGATGTTGTAATATAAGGAGAGAAAATGGGAACTGTCCAGGCAGCCACTGGTATGTCATTTCTTAGTTTTGGAAGGTGCAGTCCCTGCACTTCCTATATAATCAGATGTATTTATCCCTCTCAGGTCTCTGAGGTGGTTGAAGAATAGATAGCTAGAGTCTCATAATTAAATTTTGAGTTGTTTAGGAATCAAGAGGGTGTTATGGATCTAAGAAGATGTTTTTAAAATTGTGATGCAAGTTAGTATGAAAGCTGAGTTAGATACAAAACTTTAAACTCATGGAGATGGTTAGATAGTAGAATGTTAAAGTCAGGTGCCAAGTACATATGGACTGGACATTGGGAATGTATGCTAAGTCATATAACTCTCATAATTGTGGCTTAATTACCTCTGTTGTTTTGTGTTGTATTTATTATTATAAAAGAAAGAACCATTTGTTGGACTGAAAGGGGGACCTGTTGGGGGTGAAAGACATACCTTAAACTTAAAAAAAAAGGAAGGGGATTGTTGGGTTGAGGCAGAAGAGGGTGGGAGGATGGGACTGGAGTGCAGAATAGGGAGGGGATTGCGATTGAGATGTAACTTGAAGAAATAAAAAAGGAAAAAAAAGAAAAGAAAAAGAAAAAAACTGTGGTGCATCTACACAATGGAATACTACTGAGCCATCAGACACAACGAAATCATGCAATTTGCAGTCAAATGGATGGAACTAAAGAAGCTCATCTTGAGTGAGCTAACCCAGACTCAGAAGGATACACATGGCATCTATTCACTTATAATCTGATTTTAGCCATATTATACAGGATAACTATACTACAACAAATGCACCAAAGGGAACATGAATGTAGACTTTGTTTCCTGGCCTTGAGACACTTTGTCCTAGTGGTGCTGCCTTGTAATCCCCCAGTGTATGAGGGTGGAAAGAGGACACTGATGGAGACGTAACCTGAAGTAACAAATAAATATTTAAAAAATAATAAAAAGATGTATCCATATACATTTCAAAGTATTGAAACTTTTTTAATAGTTTACATTAAAATATTTTATTTAATACTGGGCCATTTAACTCTCATAAATGTGGCATATTTATATCTGTTGTTTTGTATAGTATTTACTGTTATAAGAGAAGGAACCATCTGTTGGACTGAAAGGGGAAACTTCTGGGGGGAAGAGGGTGGAAGGGCAGGATAGGAAGGGGGAATAGAGAAGGGTTTGTGACTGAGATGTAACTTGAAGAAAAAAAAATAAAGTATTTAAAAAATATATACTTAAGCATAATAAAATAATTGTAAGAAGATAATAAAATTTAAAATAAATATATTGCTTTGTAAAGATCCTAAAAAATACATTATATGTGCAATTTAAAACAAAATTATACCTGTTGTAAATAATACTTGTCAGAAATTTCTCTAAGTTCAAGTGAGGTATAAAGAAATGATCTTTTGAGTTAGAAATGGACACTTTTAGAGAAAGGTGTACTAATATGTAATAGTTTAAATATTCTCATAGTAAACATACCTAATAAAAACTGTGGGCAAATTCAAACCACATTTGTTTAAAAAATGGAATTAGTGAAAACTATACAATTAATTAGATAATATGAATATTTATGAAAATGAGTTGGTTTTCTTACTTTTACTTATAAGATGCAAGTGTTCAGGAAAAGGTGTTTTTCTGGATATAATTTATATGAATATCTAATATTTTAAGTTTAAATAGTTATTTTATTTTTTTAAATTAGTTTTAATTGTATAATTTCATAGGCCAAATAAAAACAATTTGATGGATAGTAACTAAGTTAATATTCATGCCAATATTATTTTAATGCTCCCAATCACTAAAGTTACATTCTTGTATTTTTATTAAACAAATATATGTATATTCTTATATGTGTGCATTTATATATCTATATTTATATATATTATAAAATTATGTTCAATGTTCTGTGAAAATACATATTCCACTGTCTTACCATTAGAAATCACACATTCTTTATACCTTATTTTGATGATTCATAAGGTAAAAATATACAACCATTGTTTTAAGGAGTTCTACAGCCTTTTGTTACATTTGTTTTACTCAATAAATCTTAAGTATGTTTAATGACAAATGTAATTTTATCTAACATCTGTTTAAAGTTTCTGAATTCCATTTTCATTCTTCTATACAGTTTTGCTTCTATTGTACAGTCATATATATGTACATACACACACACACACACAATTTTGTGTATGTAAATGAAATCTAGAAACCCAAGTGAGAGAAAAAGTTGATAATTGTAATTCTGAGTCTGACTTTATATACCTAGTAGGAAAATCTAGTTACATCCATTTTTCTGTAAATGATAGAGCATCCAGCTTTTTTCTATCAAAAAGGTAACATTGAACATATATACATATAATTTAAATGTGTATTTAATGTATATTCTACACATGCATGCACACATGTAACAAACACACACACATATCTAATTTTATTTATGCATTTCTGTGCTGACAGATACCTAGGTTGGTTGCAGAGCTTATTAAGTTTCCCTAATGCTTCAGTAAACATCATTGTGCACGTGATTAGTGTGTCTAGTGATTTTGTGAAAAGCCAGTTTTTGACATTTATAGAAACCTTCATTATTAGTCCAGTCACTATGGGCTTGCATGGTGACTGGACTAGTTTACATTCCAGCCAAAGGTGTGTAAGTGGGTATTTTTCTCTGCTTCCACACTAGTGTTTGTTGTTGATTGTTTTCATAAGTGTTAATATTCTGACTGGGATAAGAAGGAATCTCAGTATAGTTTTGATTCTCATTTCTCTGATGGTTACTGATATTAAACATCTTAAGATATGTTTATTGGACATTTGTGCTTCATATTAAAGTTTTGTGCTTTATTTATTTATTGTTTGCATTGTAGCGTGGGCTCTTAACCAGATACAACATATGTCTGGAGGTCATCAGGCCACTAGTGGGAGTCTGTTCTCTCCTTTAGTATGTAGATTTCAGGGATTAACTCAGGCAGTAAAGTTTGGAGATAGGTGCATTTACCTGCTGAACCATCTCCTAAGTGCTGTACTGATCTTTTCTAGAACTGCCTGTTCATGCCATTAACTCATTTGTTGATTGGGGTGTTTGATGAAATCCATATCATTTTTGGGTTCTGTTATTTGTTTGCTTTTTGACACAGGGAATCTTTGTGTAGCCTTGGCTGGTCTGAAACTTGTAATGTAGACCAGCCTACCCTCAAATTCACAGGATCAACCTTTCTCTGACTCTGAGTATTGGGATTTGAGGATTGTACCATCATACCCCGAAAAATCCTTATTTTAGGGAACAGATTTTGGAAAATGCTAGTAGGGTACAGCTCTTATTCATTCTTTCTCTTTGTTCTCTAGTTATATTTCATTTACACTTGCACATAGGCTTAGAAATTTATTCCTCAATTACATTCAGGTAGTAGAAAAAAAACCAGTAATTTCTCTGGGAATAATAATGAACTAGCGGTAAACTATGAGTGAATCTGAAAGGGTACCTGCCTGGAGTAAGACTAAGAAATAGGTAAGAAGTAAGAGGAAGAAGACAATTTTTGTGTCTGAAAAAATAAACAAAACTTTCATTTCAATCAGAGAAGTATAAATAAACAGTTTAAATTTTCAGTGAAAGATGAATATTTCTGATGTTTGTTGTAGTTTAAGTGCTAATTAAATAATAAGAATGAAATATTGACAATTCCAAACTAGGGGTTCCAGACCAAAGAGAACAGCCTCCTCTGCCTCCTCTGCTTCCTCTGTATTCTGTTCCTCTTTATCCTCATCCTTCTCATCGTCCTCCTCCTCCTTCTCCTCCTCCTCATCTTCATCTTTCTCCTCCCCATTGTCTTCCTCCTCCACCTCCTCTTCATGCTCATCCTCCTCCTCATTATCCCTATGTTCTTCCTCCTTCTCCTCATTTTAGTTCTTGTACTCTTTCTCATTCTCCTTGTTTTCCTCCTCTGGCTTTTCTTGTTGCGTATTTATACACATTTTAGGTTTGGCATATTTTAGTTACAACATCTTGTAGCAACAAATTGTTAAGAAAAGTTAAACATCCCATGATGGTCAGTTGTCTATGAAGTTTATAAATGCAGCTATCTGTATACTACAATTACAGTGTGAGTTCACCTGAGAACATTTCTGGGAATAATGTGAGCTCTTTCTTTTAGTGAGTTTGTAAAAATCATGTAAGGTTTTCTGTCTCAAGTCTTCATAGAGAGTTCAACTGCACAGAGGTAAAAGTTCCTTGTAAACATTAATTTCATTACTTCCAATGTTGAATGGAATGTCTTCATCTTGGTTTCTTTTTTTAAGAGCAAAGTCCAAAAATTAATAAATTATGAATTCATATTTATTATTTATTTTCAACCGTATTTTTCAGTCAAATTAATACAAATAAAGTGGAAATTATGTACCAAATTAGGATTTGTCAGAGAGACAACTACTTCTACACATAAATATTGTAGTCTTGCTCTACACTTCCAGTTTATTCAGATATATTTTTCTCAGGTCTCTGATGTGGTTGTAGACTAGAAAGTTATAGTTTCACAATTAAATTTTAAGTCTTTCAGGAATTAGAAGGATGTTCTAGGTCTATGAAGATGTTTTTAAGTTGGTAATGCAGGTTAGAAGGGAAACTGAGCTAGGCATAGAATTTTAAACTCATTGAGATAGATAGATAATAGAATATTAATATCAGCTGTCAAGTGTGTTTGGAATGGACATTGGGAATGTATGTCCTACATTATAATTTTCATAAATGGTCGAATTATTCTTATTGTTTTATATTATATTATATTTATTGTTATAAGAAAAAGAGCCTTTTGTTGTTCTAAAAGGGGGAGCTGTTGGGGAAAAAAATATACATTAATTTTTTTAATTAATTAATTATTTTTTTGTTCAAGTTACATCTCAATCTCAATCCCCTCCCTACTCCCCCCTCCAGTCCCATCCTCCCACCCTCTTCCACCTCAACCCACCCATCCCCATCCTTTTTTTTTAAGTTTAAGATATATCTTTTCCCCCCAACAGCTCCCCCTTTCAGTTCAATAAATGGCTCTTTCTCTTATAAAAATAAATACAATTCACAACAACAGAGGTAATTAGGCCACAATTATAAGAGTTATATGGCTTATCATATATTCCCATTGTCCAGTCCATATGTATTTAGCATCTGACTTTAATATTCTACTATCTAACTATCTCCATGAGTTTAAAGTTCTATATCTAACTCAGTTTTCATACTAACTTGCATCACAATTTTAGAAACATCTTCTTAGATCCAATGCACTTTCTTGATTCCTAAACAACACAAAATTTAATGATGAGACTCTAGCTATCTATTCTTTTTTTTAATAATTTATTTTTTATTTCTTCAAGTTACATCTCAATCACAATCCCCTCCCTACTCCCCCCTCCAGTCCCACCCTTCCACCCTCCTCCCCCTCAATCCCCCCATCCTCTTCCCTTCTTTTTTTTTTTTTTTTTAGTTTAAGGTATTTCTTTTTTCCCCCCAACAGCTCTCCCTTTCAGTCTAAAAAATGGTTCTTTTTCTTATAACTATAAATACAATACAAAACAACAGAAATAAATAGGCCACAATTATAAGAATTATGGCTTAGCATACATTCCCAATGTCCAGTCCATATGTATTTGGCAACTGACTTTAACATTCTACTATCTAACCATATCCATGAGTTTAAAGTTCTATATCTAACTCAGCTTTCATACTAACTTGCCTCATAGTTTTAAAAATATCTTCTTAGATCCAGAACACCCTCTTGATTCCTAAACAACTCAAAATTTAACTATGAGACTCTAGGTATCTATTCTTCAACCACCTCAGAGACCTGAGAGGGATAAATATATCTGATTATATAGGAAGTGCAGGGCCTGCCTCTTCCAAAACTAAAAAATGACATACCAGTGGCTGCCTGGACAGTTCCCATTTTCTCTCCATACATTACAGCATCAATCTTCAGCCATTTGGCCCCATTTCTCTGACAGACATTGGTTGTAGAGCAGGAATTATGAAGGACTTACCTACCCTGTCTTGGCAGAGCTAGGCTGTCGACTTATCTGCTTCCAAGTTTTGTCCTTTTTGGACAGAAGTCTGTCTACAGTTGAAGCAAGGGGTATCTATTCTTAAACCACCTCAGAGTCCTGAGAGGGATGAATATGTCTGATTATATAGGAATTGCAGGGCCTGAAGCTTCCAAAACTAAGAAATGACATACCAGTGGCTGCCTGGTAGGTTCCCATTTTTTATCCATATATTATACCATCGATCTTCATTCATTTGGCTCCGTTTCTCTGACAGACATTGATTGCAGAGCAGGGGTTATTAACTTGCCTACCCTGTCTTGGTAGAGCTAGGTTGTCGACTTACCTGCTTCCAAGTTTTTTCCTTTCTTGACAACATGCTTTCTACAGTCGGAGCAAGGGATTTTTTCTGCCAAGAGATAGGCTTGCCACTAATTCAATTATCTCCCTTTGGAGATTCTTCGATGCTCATCTTCTACTTGGAGTAGAATAGGGGGTGCTGTCAGGAGTTGCCATGTCTCAATATCAAAAAAATATAAAGTTAAGCGAACATCTTTGAATGCCATATTCTGCAGATCTCTTGAGGTTTTTGAAGAGGTCATATCTATCACTTATATTAGGATAAGCAAATGGTGCTTGACTCTTTGCAAATTGATTTCTGATTAGCTTAGAAAACAATTATAGTAGACTGTCATAGCACCTAACAAAATGACAGGCTTACATGACCATTAGTTTACATTTCTTAATTATCCTAAACAGTTTGTGACAATTAGTAGCCAAAGGCCAAAACTTAACATTTCATTTTTTTTAATCCCCTTATCCTTCCATCCTGCTTCTCTGGAATAGGTGTCCCTATATAACAGTCTGTCACCCCAGTTCATAGGTCATATGAGGGCCAGGAGCCTCCTCATACAATGGGGGTCTACGAGGCAGTATCACTGGTGAAAAGTGTCTTATTGCAAGGGAGAGAGAACTAAAAAACCAAACAAAAAAATAAGCCGACAAACAGATAAAAAAGAATAAAAAAATGAAAATAAAAGAATAAAAATAAAAAGTCCATGTCCATGTTCCCTTTGGTGCATTGGTTGTAGTATCGATATCCTCTACTATATAGCTAAAATCCTACTATAAGTGAATAAATGCGATATTTATTCTTCTGAGTCTGGGTTAGCTCACTCAAGATGAGCTTTTCTAGTTCCATTGATTTGGCTGCAAATTGCATAATTTCATTGTTCCTGATAGCTGAATAATATTCCATTGTGTAGATGTACCATAGTTTTTTAACCCATTCTTCGGTTGAGGGACATCTGGGTTGTTTCCTGTTTCTAGCTATTACAAATAAGGCTGCTATGAACATAGATGAGGAAACTTCCTTATGATTCCATGAGGAGACATTTGGGTGTATACCCAGAATGGTATGGCTGGGTCCTGAGGCAAAGCTATTCCGAGTTTTCTAAGATATCGCCAGACTGACCTCCATAGTGTTTGCACAAACCTGCACTCCCACCAGCAATGGAGAAGGGTTCCCCATTCTCCACACCCTTGCCAGCATGTGCTTTCATTTGAGCCTTTGATCTTAGCCATTCTGACAGATGTGAGATGGAATCTCAGAGTCGTCTTGAGTTGCATTTCTCTGATGATTAAGGATGTGGAGCATTTCTTCAAGTGTCTCTCAGCCATTAGGGATTCATCCTTTGTGAATTCTCTATTTAGCTCTGTCCCCCATTTTTTGATTGGATTATTTGGTTTCTTGGCATTTAATTTCTTGAGTTCTTTGTAGATTTTGGATATTAGCCCTTTGTCAGATGTGGGGTTGGTGAAGATTTTCTCCCAGGCTGTAGGCTGCCCTTTGGTTCGAATGACAGTGTCTTTTGCCTTACAGAAGCTTTACAGTTTCATGAGGTCCCATTTATTGATTGTTGATTGCAGGTCCTGAGCTGTTGGTGTTCTGTTCAGGAAGTTGTCGCCTGTGCCAATGAGTTCAAGGGTTTTTCCCACTTTTTCTTCTAGTAGATTTAGGATGGCCAGCGTTATGTTAAGGTCTTCAATCCACTTGGATTTAAGTTTTGTACAAGGTAATAAGTATGAGTCTCATTTAATTCTTTTACAAGTGGACATCCAGTTGGACCAGCACCATTTGTTGAAGATGCTGTCCTTTTTCCATTGTGCCGTTTTGGCTTCTTTGTCGAAATTAGGTGGCCATAAGTGTGTGGGTCTATTTTTGGATCTTCAATTTGATTCCATTGATGTACTGGTCTGTTTCTATACCTATACCATGCTGTTTTTACTACTATTGCTCTGTCGTACAGCTTGAAATCTGGGATGGTGATACCTCCAGATGATTTTTTATTGTAAAGGATTGATTTAACTATTCTGGGCTTTTTGTTGTTCCCTATGAAATTGAGAATAGCTCTTTCCAGTTTATAAACAAGTGTGTTGGTATTTTGATAGGAATTGCATTGAATCTATATATTGCTTTTGGTAGGATAGCCATTTTTTTATGTTGATCCTGCCTATCCATGAGCATGGGAGATCTCTTCATCTTCTAAAGGCCTCTTCCATTTCTTTCTTCAAGGGCTTGAAGTTCTTGTTGTACAGGTCCTTTACTTGCTTGGTTAAAGTTACCCTCAGGTATTTTATATTGTTTGTGGCTATTGTGAAGGGGTTCTTTCCCTTATTTCTCTCTCAGCCCATTTGTTTGTTGTATAAAGAAGGGCTTCTGATTTTTTTGAATTAATTTTCTATCCAGCCCCCTTGCTGAAGGTGTTTATCAGCTGTAAGAGTTCTCTGGTGAAATTTTTGGGGTCACTTATGTCTACTATCATATCGTCTGCAAATAGGGATAATTTGACTTCTTCGTTTCCAAAGTTTATCCCTTTGATCTCCTTTAGTTGTCTTATTGCTCTAGCAAGAACTTCAAGTACTATATTGAAGAGATATGGTGAAAGTGGACATCCTTGTCTTGTTCCTGAGTTTAGAGGAAATGCTTCAAGCATCTCGCCATTTAATTAGATTTTGGTCACTGGCTTACTGTATATTGCACTTATTATTTCTAGTTATGGTCCTTGTATGCCCATTCTCTCCAGAACGTTTAGCATGAAAGGGTGTTGGATTTCATCAAATGTTTTTTCTGCATCTAGTGAGATTATCATGTGGTTTTTTTCCTTCATCTTCTTTATCTGGTGAATTACGTTGATAGACTTTCATATGTTGAACCATCCCTGCATTCCTGGGATGAAGCCTACTTGATCATGGTGTATGATACTTTTGATGTGTTCTTGGATTTGGTTTGCTGGTATTTTATTAAGTATTTTTGCATCTATGTTCATGAGGGAGATTGGTCTGATGTTCTCTTTCTTTGTTGGGTCTTTGTGTGGTTTAGGAATCAGGGTGACTGTGGCCTCATAGAGTGAGTTTGGCAATGTTCTTTCAGATTCTATTTTGTGAAAGATTTTTAAGAGTATTGGTGTTAGCTCCTCTTTGAAGGTCTGGTAGAATTCCGTGCTAAGGCTATCTGGCCCTGGGCTTTTTTTTTGTTAGGAGATTTTTTAATGACTGTTTCTATTTCCTTAGGAGTTATAGGGCTGTTTAATCTGTTAATCTGATCTTGATTTAGCTTTGGTAGGTGGACTCTATTGAGAAAATTGTCCATTTCGCTTAAGTTCTCAAATTTGGTGGAGTATAGATTTTTAAAGTAGGACCTAAATATTTTCTGGATTTCTTCAATGTCTGTTGTTATTTTTCCCTTTTCATTTCTGATTTTGTTGATTTGGGATTTTTCCCTCTGTTTTGTTTAGTTAATTTGGCTAATGGTCTGTCTCTTTTGTTGATTCTCTCAAAGAACCAACTCTTGGTTTCATTGATTCTTTGTATAGTTTTTTTTTTTCTAAGTTGTTGAATTCAGCCCTAAGTTTGATGATCTCCTGTCTTCTGCTCCTTTTGGGGGTGTTTGCTTCTTTTTTTTCCCAATTCACCCAGTTTGGCTCTTAATTCATTAATATGACCTGTCACAATTTTCTTTTTGAAGGCACTTAGTGCTATGAATTTTCCTCGTAGCACCTCTTTCATTGTGTCCCATAGGTTTGGGTATGTTGTGTCTTCATTTTCGTTGGATTTTAAGAAGTCTTTGATTTCCTTCTTTATTTCTTCCCTGTCCCAATAGTCATCTAGTAAAGAGTTGTTCAATTTCCATGTGTGTGTAGCCTTTTTGTTGGTTCTTTTACTGTTGAAGTCCAGCTTTATTCCATGGCCGTCTGATAAGATACAAGGGGTTATTTCAATTTTCTTTTATCTGTTGAGGCTATCTTTGTGTCCAACTATATGGTCAGTTTTGGAGAAGGTTCCTTGCAGTGCTGAGAAGAAGGTGTATTCTTTTGTGTTTGGGTGAAACGTTCTGTAGATATCTGTTAAGTCCATTTGGTTCATGATCTCTGTTAGACTCATTATTTCTCTGTTTGGCTTCTGTCTTGTTGATCTGTCCATTGTTGTGAGTGGGGTGTTGAAGTCTCCCACTACTAAAGTTTTGGGATCAATGTGTGATTTAAGTTTTAGAAGCGTTTCTTTTACAAATGTAGGTGTTTTTTGTATTTGGGGCATAGATGTTCAATATTGAGATGTCCTCTTGATGGATATTTCCCTTAACAAGTATGAAATGCCCTTCTGTGTCTTTTTTTATTAACTTCAATTGGAAGTCTATTTTGTTTGATATTAGGATGGCTACTCCAAGTTGCTTCCTGGGTCCATTTGCTTAGAAGACCTTTTCCCAGCCCTTTACTTTGAGATAGTGTCTATCTTCAATAGTGAGACATGTTTCTTGTATGCAGCAAAAAGATGGGTCTTGTTTACGGATCCAGTCTGTAAGTCTGTGTCTTTTTATTGGCGAGTTGAGTCAATTGATGTTGATGGATATTAGTGACCAGGGGTTGTTATTTGCCATTATTTTGTTAATATGTGGTTGTCTTGTGCTTCTTTTTGTTTAGTTGCTGTGGTGATTTCTATTTCCTCTGTTTTCTTGGGTGTAGTTTTCATCTCTGGGTTGGAATTTTCTTTCTAGGATCCTCTGTAGGGCTGGGTTTCTGGGTAGATATTGTTTAAATTAGATTTTGTCATGGAATATCTTGTTTTCTCCATCTATGTTGATAGAGAGTTTTGCTGGGTATAGTAGTCTGGCTGACACCTATGTTTTCTCAGTGCTTGTAGGACATCTGCCCATGCCCTTCTAGCTTTTAAAGTTTCTGAGGAGAAGTCCGGTGTAATTCTGATGGGTTTGTCATTGTATGTGACTTGGCCTTTTTCTCTTACAGCTTTGAATATTCTTTCTTTGTTCTCTATATTTTGAGTTTCAATTATTATGTGGCGAGAGGAGTTTCTTTTCTGATCTAATCTGTTTGGTGTTCGGTAACCTTCTTGGAATTTTATTGGCATCTCTTTCTTTAGGTTTGGGAAGTTTTCTTCTATGATTTTGTTGAAGATATTTCCTGGACCCTGGAGTCGGAGTCTTCTCTTTCCTCTACGCCTGTACTTCTTAGGTTCCTTCTTTTCATTGAGTCCTTGATTTCTTGGATGTTGTGGGTGAGAGATTTTTTAGCTTTCTCATTTTCTTTGGATGTTGTACTGATGTCT
This sequence comes from Lophiomys imhausi, assembly GCA_907164525.1. Classification (NCBI taxonomy): domain Eukaryota; kingdom Metazoa; phylum Chordata; class Mammalia; order Rodentia; family Muridae; genus Lophiomys; species Lophiomys imhausi. The sequence goes on from CAJQZJ010000398.1 coordinate 1,901,319, forward strand.
TCCATCGAATCTTTCATGCCTGAGATCCTGTCATCCATCTCTTGAATCCTATTTTTGGTACTGATATCCATAGTTCCTGTTCTCTTCCCTTGGCTCTCCATTTCCATTTTTAACTCTGACTGTGTTTTCTTTATTGTTTCCATTTCCATTTACATGTCTTGAATGGTTATGTTCATTTTGTACATTTCCTGCTCCCAATTGCTTGTCTTTCCCTGGAAGTCTTCTATTGCCCTGTCCTTTTTGTGTTAAAGCTGAGTCACCTTGTTTTGAAATTCTCTAATGGTGTTCTCCATAGTTTGTGTTTGTGAAATCGTGGCCTCTTTGAATTCCTTCATAAATTTAAGTTCTTCTTGAAGGGACTCTATCACTTTCATAATGTAGAATTGTTATCATTTTCATGTGTTTCAGTTGTGGTGATGTGATCCGGGTTGGCTGAAATAGCATCGCTTTCTTTTTTTGGAGTCATTCGCCTTGAATCCTGCTTTTTCTGGGGCGCTTGGCCATTAATTTGTCTTAGTTGTCTGTTCCTGTTGTCTTCTATTCTTAGATCCAAAGGGGGGCGCTTTAGTGTAGCAGTTGAGTTGCCTGACTTCACTCCTGTAAGGTTTGTTTTTCCGCCCCGCCTCTGGGGGTGGAGACTTCACTTATCAAGGGGGCAGAGCTGTATATGCTTAAGCTCTGGCTGCCAGCTGGAAATGTCTGTAGTAGCAAAAAATGACCAATAGTAATGGGAAAGACTTCATGGTTTGCCGGATTGAATCCTATGGTGGGTGAAATCTGCCTTCCCCCCCTGGAGCCGGCTCTGGAAACTGGGGGGTGGCGTCACAGTCGACCAAGTTCCCGTAAGCCGCAGTGGTTTGCAATCTACAGCCTGATAGATATTCTGCCCCCAGCAGCTCCCGCGGGTGTGCAAGTCTTTGCCAGATAGCCAGACCATCTTTGTGCGATCTGGGGGGGCGGGGGGGGGGGGGGGGGGGGGGGGGCAGGGAGCTGGAGAGTATCTCTGTGCAGGGTCTGAATCTGCCCCCTGGGTTTTAGATTGGAACTTACCCAGCATGTCTCTCCTGGTGGGGGAGGGGGATCTTAATTCCCAGATTCAGTGGGTTCCCTGGGTGTCCGAGAGTGGGAGGGAGCATCCTGCCCAGGGACTTTTAATGGTCCCCAAGTAGTTGGGTGAGACCGAGGGGGGGGGGGGTTCGGGTCTCTTAGATATTTTTGTACAGAGTCTTATAGCATTCCCGGTTTTCCCCAAGATTAAGACGTGTCCATATGGGCCGCCGCCATCTTGGATTCACACATTAATTTTTTTAAAAAGCAGATAGGAGAGTGAAGGGGAAGAAGGTAGGAGGGTGGACCAGGAAGGGGAGGAGAGAGGGGATTATGATTGAGATGTTACTTGAAGAGATAAATAAATGTAAAAAGAAGAAAGAAAGAACTAAGGGGAAAACATTGTAGTCTCTGCCACATCTTAAATAAGAAGAAAGTTCTTTGATTTGAGAAAAGGAGCAAGAACCATGCATGAGGCCCAACAAAGTGGTGCTGACTTTAATCCCAGGACTGAAGAAGTAGAGGCAGGTGGATCTCTGAGTTTGAGATTATCTTTGTCTACAAAGCTAGTTCCAGGACAGGAAGGGCTGTTACACAGAGAAACTCTGTCTCAGAAAACAAAACAAAACAAAAATAAAAACCCAAGATAAACAAAAACAAAAAACAAAAAACAAAATGCACAAGTTAAGAGGATATTTTCATTTATGAATAAATATTAAATTTGCATTTTAGTAAAAGGCCACAGTTCAAAGAAATTAACAAAGTATGAAAATGGTTGGCTGATATCCCTGAGAAACTTTGCCTACATCATTCCACAATGAACTACAGTAGCTAAATGAGAAATGATTTTTTGAGCTTTTGTTTCTTACTATTCCTCTATACTTTAAGTGATGTTTTCCCCCATAGGGTTTTTCTTTTACCTTGGAGAAAATCTTTGCTACATTAGCTATATTATGCAGGAATTCAGAAGAGGTAACTATATGTAACTTTTGCAAACTGTGGACCATGCTAATTAGAAAAGTGATTTTAGCAGAAAAAAGAGAAAAGTGAGAGTAATTGATCATTGATGTTTTTCTATTTTGTAGTGTATATTTTCTGTTCTTCATGTCCCTTATTTCTAATGTTTTCTTTTGTTCTGCCATAGATAAATAAATATTTCACATTGTATTAAAAGTGGAACCAGTTGTGTTATTCAAGTAAGAGAGACTAGATAGTGAGAATCTTCGTTGTTTTTCTTTACATTCTCTTATTCTGCTACTTTTTAAAAATTCAACTTCATTTTCCTACTTATATTTTGAAGTAATAATCAAAGAATCTTGTTTACTATTAGTGGAAATGGAGTATGGCTACAAACAACTCTGCCTCAAGCAGTCAAAGAACTTTTCTTAAAGTATTCTACTCATGTGCGGATCAGCATATTGGTTTTACTGTGAAAAGAATTTCAGGACATGACAATATTATATAAAGCTATAATTAATTAAGAAGAAATTTTATCATAATATAAAGGATGAGAGTTAATAGAAAGAAAGGCACTCAGGGACAGAAAAGATCACAATGATGTGTCTTAGTAGTGGTCATACATAGAGGTTTGATGGCTCACAAATTACATCTTTTCAGGGTAACTGAGAAACATTTTCCCCTCATCTTGGTTAATATTATTACAGGACTGTAACATAATAAGGCAAATCCATGGGACAAAAAGGTCACACCACAGAGTTAAGACACTATTAACTATAAATGGATTTCCCTAGATTCCTAGGAATGGCAGGTTTACACCTGAGAAGGAAGAAAGGTAATGTATGTTCAGGACTTAGCATCTCTCATTCCTGTTTCACATTCTTGTCTGAAGCAACTCTATGAAATAAGAACTATCTCTTTGCATGCAACTTTCAGAAACAATTTTAATTATTGTGCTAGAAATCTTGATACTCAACTTGGTTCATGCTTGAGAGGCTCATTTCCCACATTTCATTAATTTTCTCCATCTTTAATCTAATCCCAACACAAGCTTTGTCTCTTTGGAAGATGTGAAAAGCACCCAGTGCTTACTACTTCAATGTCACATGATCAAGGAAAAAATGACGCTCTGGTTACCACATGGAGAAATTCAAAGGCTGTCCCTCAAAAGAATAGAAAATTAGGGGATGAAGAAGGATGAGAAGCACTGTTAAAGAGGGTATGAGGTCACTGTTGTGCATATACAAATATAAACAGAAACACGTCTTTGCCCTGAAGTCTTCTTATAACAGGTGGCTGGATAATAAAATGACAAACAGGAGTAGCATGGAAAAGGTATGAGAGTTTATATAATAGCACCCAGTTTCTTTGTGGCTAGTGCTAACTAGACTCTCGGAAGCCTCCCTGAGCTGCCTGTGCACATTAATGGAGCACAATATAGCAATGAGGAGCAGTTGGCTGGTCTAGATTCTAAATAGTTAACTATGACTGGAGAGTCACACAGAAGCCATATGTAGTAGAGTAGAAAATTATCTGAAGGAATAGACGACTCCATAGGTCCACTGGGGCCTTAGATTCCACTTTTGTAACACTAACTGATGGAAAGATGCCACTGTACATATTGGAAATAATCTCTAAAAGGTTGATTACAACTCTTCAGAGAGGTGAGGTGAATTTAATGACTAATACCTTAAGATAAAAGTAACTGATTAAAGTATATGAAACATTGCAATCATAAATATAACAAAACTGGAGAGTGAGACATTAAAGATTGTACTATTGACTACAAAAAAAAATCAGAGTTTTTAGAAAGTTAGCCAGAACATTCCTTAAATGACAGATCAATAGTGTGGGAAAGACGACAGAAGACAGTACTAAATTGCTTAACTATGAACACAATAAAAGTGATATAAGCATTTTGAGTATATACTTTATGACCTTACATGTTACCAGTGTAAGTGGAGATATCCTGTACAATAAAAAAACATCTGGGGGTATCACCATCCCAGATTTCAAGCTGTACTACAGAGCAATAGTAATAAAAATGCCATGGTACTGGTATAGAAACAGACCAGTGGATCAGTGGAATCGAATTGAAGACCCAGAAATGAACCCACACACCTATGGTCACCTAATTTTTGACAAAGAAGCCAAAACTGCACAATGGAAAAAGGACAGCATCTTCAACAAATGGTGCTGATCCAACTGGCTGTCCATATGTAAAAGAATGAAATTAGACCCATAAACTTATCATCTTGTACAAAACATAAGTCCAAGTGGGTCAAAGACCTTAACATAAGGCCAGACACATTAAATCTCCTAGAAGAGAAAGTTGGAAAAACCCTTGAACTTTCTGACACAGGAGACAACTTTCTGAATAGAACACCAACAGCTCAGGACCTAAGACCAACAATCAATAAATGGGACCTCATGAAACTGAAAAGCTTCTGTAAGGCAAAAGACACTGTCATTCGAACAAAAAGGTTGCCTACAGATTGGGAAAAAAATCTTCACCAACCACACATCTGACAGAGGGCTAATATCCAAAATTTACAACAAACTCAAGAAGTTAAATGCCAAGAAACCAAATAATCCAATCAAAAAAACAAATGGGGAAAAGAGCTAAACAGCGAATTCACAAGGGAGGAATTCCTAAAGGCTGAGAGACACTTGAAGAAATGCTCAGCATCCTTAACCATCAGAGAAATGCAACTCAAGATGACTCTGAGATTCCATCTCACACCTGTCAGAATGGCTAAGATCAAAAGCTCAAATGACAGCACATGCTGGCGAGGGTGTGGAGAAAGGGGAACCTTCCTCCATTGCTGGTTGAGGGCAGGCTTGTGCAACCACTATGGAGGTCAGTCTGGTGATAGAAAACTTGGAATAGCTTTGCCTCGGGACCCAGCCATACCACTTGGGTATACATCCAAATGACTCCTCGCCGAATCACAAGGAAGTTTCCTCATCTATGTTTATAGCAGCCTTATTTGTAATAGCTAGAAAGTGGAAACAACCCAGATGTCCCTCAACCGAAGAATGGATTAAAAAACTTTGGTACATCTACACAATGGAATATTACTCAGCTATCAGAAACAATGAAATTATGCAATATGTAGCCAAATGGATGGAACTAGAGAAGCTCACCCTGAGTGAGCTCACCCAGACTCAGAAGGATGCACATGGCTTCTATTCACTTATAGTCAGGATTTTAGCTATATAGTACATGATATCTATACTACAAACAATGCACCAAAGGGAACATGGACATAGACTTTTTCTTTTTCTCCCTGTCAATGAGATACTTTTCCTTGGTGGTACTGCCTTGTAGGCCCCCAGTGTATGAGGAGGCTCTTGGCCCTCATAAGACTGCTGAACATCAGCGGGGGACTATTATGTAGGGATACTCCACTCCAGAGGAGTGGGATGGAAGGGTTAGGGGGTAGAAGGTGGGAAGGCGGGACTGGGAGGGGTGGAAAGAGGAACCTATGATTGAGATGTAACCTGAAGCAATAAACAAATAAATTTTAAAAATTAAAAAAAAATCATATGAACTCTAAAAGATCATCATTTTGCCAGAATAGTAGGAAGAAGGGAATGGGCATTTTTATTTGAAAAAACTAAATTTCTTGGCTTGTTAGGTACGTAATGAAAATATTAAGGAATAAAATCTGTTATTATAATAATAATAGATACATGTCATCCTTTTTAACCTTTCCCAGTACCTTGGATTTGCCATAGGCATCTAAAACCAAAGAAGAACAAGTAATTAGTCAGAAGTATATAGAGAACTGAGGCAAATGAGTTGCAATGATAATATTGATTAGCGTCATTTAATTATAGCCATTCACTTGTTCATGACTTCATTTTGTGTTATATGGACACATGGGCAGAACAACTCAGGTCGCAACCAGTGCTTTCTTTACCACTTAGAAAGTAATTTTAATATTTAAAACTCTGAATCATCTCCACAAAACGTCACTTCATTGAGGCAAACAATAAAGGAACTTTTCCTCAATGATATATTGTTTTGTGGAGATAATGCTTTCTGTTTCATATTTACTAAAAAATGCATATCTGAAACAAACAGCTATTCTCATCTTTGCTGACTGGCACAAGATGAATCACAAAGGACATAGTATACAAATGATAATGGTGATGATAATAATAATAATAATAATTGTATTTTACAAATAAAAGCTTCCAAATCAGACATTTTCTTGTCAAATGGAAAGCTAAAATTATAAAAATAGATCTATATGCCTTTGATATCTCTGAAAATATATTAATACTCTACTATAAAATATTAAAATACTCCTTTTCAACAGTGGGGGAAATGATAGAAATCTCCCCTTTATTAGTATTTTTAAATATATTGTAATTATTAAGACAATTTTAAAATTTAAGTAGGTTTTGATCATATTCTTCTTACCCACAAGTTATTCCATATCCTGTCCCCTTCCCTACCCCTCTAACTTTAATTTCTTTCTCAAAAAACAAACCAAGAATTCAATACAACAAAATGTCCAAACATAGAAAATATAATACTTCATCCAAAAAGAAAAAACAAAAAAAACCACCACCAACTCTAACCAAATAATGCACACACTCACAGAAACACACACCCAAAAACAAAACAACCCCCAAAACTATGAATCTATTATTTGTTTATCAACTACTCCTGAACATGAGATTTACACTAGAGTGGTTGATATATCTCCAGTATCATTCCCTTGGAGAAAACGGTCTTTTCTCTCTCCCAGTATGTATAAATAAGAGGTCCATTGTAAATAAGAGGTCCATTGTTAACCTTTACTCTAGTGGCTAAGTTAACATTCATTCATTCATTCATTCATCCATTCATTCACTCATTTATTTTTAATTTTCAATTTTTTCTCACATATTAAATTCTGAACACAATTTTATGTCCCTCCATTCCCATTAGTCTCTCCCCCTACCATCTGTCTCCTCCAGATCTACCTCCTTTGAGTTCCCTCAGAAATCTCCAGGCCTCCTGGGGAAATCAGTCAGACATGGCAATCTGCAATTGTCCAAACACATACCATCACATCAAGGCTTCAGGAGGCAACCCAGTAGGAAGAAAAGGGTCTCACAAATAGGCAAAAGAGTCAAAGACACTCTCCACTCCAAAGAATATAAACTGTAGTGAGATAAAATGAAAACAATCACATTGAAGTTGGACAAGACAGATCAACAAAAGGAAAAGAGACCAAGAGAGGACACAAGAGCCAGAGATCCTCTCTTTCACACGTTCAGGAAATTCCATAAAAACACTACACTGGAAGCTGTAAGTTAGGAGCAGAGGACTTGGTGAAGACTCATGCAGTACCCCTGTGAGCATGTATGTACACTGGATCTGCTGATATCAAGGCTCTTGTTTTCTTAGTGTTCTCCATCGCTTCCAGTTCCTACAGTCTTCCCTCTTCCTTTTCAACTGCATTCCCTGAGCTCAGGTGAGGGATTATGGAGACATCCCATTAAAGGCTGAGTGTCCCAAGTTCTCTAACTGGATGCATGTCTCTATATTTGTTCCCGTCTGCTGCAGGAGTGTGTTGAGGGGGATCTAGGTTTTTTCCAATTTCTGACTATTATGAACAGAGCAGCAATGAACATGGTTGAACAAGTTTCTGTGATATAGGATGAAGTGCTCTCGGGAGTGGTATAGCTTGATCTGGAGGTATGTTGATTCTCATCTTCATAAAGTACTGCCACACTGATTTTCATAGTGTCTGTCCAAGTTTCTGCTCCCATCATCAATGTATGAATGCTCCTTGTATTGCCTTGCTTCTCTTAAGTGCAACGAGGCAACCAGCATTAAGAAAGGGCTTAAAACTTATTACAGACTATTGATTTAAAAATCAAACCACAGTCCAATATAATGAAGCTAAACCAAAATGAAAACAATTGAAGGGCAAGCACAAGAGAGGCCCAAATACACTGTCTTGAAAGTACATCCACATTGTACTACAGTATAAAGGACTTTTTTGTAATACTCATGACAGCTTGCATATTGGATGTCCTTATGCACAGGCTCATTATTCACACTAGATAAGGAATTTACAAAGCTACTTTCTACAGATTATCATCTTTCATTACAGTTATTTGATGTTCATGAATACTTTACAAATTTAATTACCATGCCCAAGGATATTAGAGGAAACTGGTCATTTAAAAATAATCATAGATAAAATCCGTTCAATATTAAAATCAAGAAATTACTTTCTAATATTTAGAAAAATCTCTAGGTGAAAGACTTTACCACAAAGAAATTTCAATGCTATCAAGAATTTTTTAAAAGCCCTTTAAATCACAAAGCACACAGTTATTCATGTTATTGATGATCTTCATAAACCTAATGATTTTTATTTTGTGATGTAAAAAGTATAAAACTTTCTTCAGATCACCTGCTGTTTAATGAACAAGATATACGATTGCAGGCATCCTGCTTTCCAGTGTATTAAGACTTAGAGGTCAAGATTACTTGATCATTATGAAGAAATAAAAAAAAACCTATTAGATATATAGAGGTGAAAAGCAATTTCCATGCAGAAAAAGAAAGTACACTATATATGTCATGAGGTGCTAAGACTCGGCACAATGACAAGCTGTGGTCAGACTTCTCTTTGTATATTTTTTTGCTTGTTCCTTCTCTTTTCTTTCTTGCAATTACATGCTTCAGTGATTTATGATGGTAATATCAAGCCATAGATTCTGAAGCAGCAAAATTATTACTTTGGAGACTTCTACTTGTCTGCAACATCTCCTGGCAAAGGAAAAGTTATATTGTTGGAGTGGGAGGGGCAGGAATCTTTTCAATATCACTCTCAAAGCAAATGACAAAGCAATTGCTGGATTTTGGAATCATACTGTAATTTTACAATTATGTTTTTCACCATATTGAAAGATTTAAAGCTAGTCCCTTTCTTTCCTGAGAGATGCATTTTTTGAAAAAAAAAATTTTACTACATTTAAAGCAATTCAAATAGAAGGTGTCACATGAAGTGTGGTACTTTCTTGGCCATCTGTGGGATGTGCACAAATGTCCTCATCTATGCCCTCACCACTTAAGATTCAGTTTTATGGAAGACTTTGTTGATTATTGGTGAATGAAGAGACTCCAAGTTACAGAATCAGGTATATGAAATAGAAACATTCAGGGAAGGGAGAGCTTCAGTTTTTAGTTACTGTTCTGTGCTATAGTTAGCTATGATGGTTGTTTAGAAAATATCAATTCCCAGGCCAATACTTTTATTTCAAATTGTTGAGCCTGACACACAAGCATGAACACTCTCTGAGAGCTGTTGCACTGCTTCAACAGTACAACCAGGACTATTAAAATACTATAAACACTACTAAAATAAGGTACTGTTGTGTAATAAGAAGAAAAATGGGTAGATCTCTTTATCAACAGTCTTGAGTTCAGTAGTCATTCAGACTTCTACTATTGATGACTTCAATAAAACTCATCTCATTCATAAAAATTAAATTCCTTAAAAATTAGTTTTATACTTTAAAAAGATTTCTAACAACTGTACTTATTTTATTACTTTAGGATAGCATTAGTCAAATGACTATACACACACACACACACACACACACACACACACACACACATATGATTTATTAGAATGACTTACAAGTTGTGTTTCAACTAAATCAAGAATGACTGTCTATGATTGGCAAATCCAAGAATCCAGAAGTTTTTTGGTCCATGAAGCTGGACATCTAAGCTGGCCTTCAGTAGAGACTAGAAGCTCCAAGAAGTAGACTTTAATTCCAGTGATGGAATTGAGTGGCTAGCAAGGTGATAGCAAGCAACCAAAGAGTAAAAGCTTCCTTTTTCTATGTCCTTATATAGGCTGTAGCAGAAGGTATGACTCAGATTAAGGATGGGTCTTCCTGACTCGGGATCCAGATCTAAATGTGTCTTCTTACCTCAAAAGTCTGGACTAGATGTGGATTCACCCACTTCTAACCAAGAAAAATATCTTTCACAGGTGTTCCATCCATTTCTTGACTGTAGTTCATTCCAGATGTAGTCAAAATAATAACCAAGAATAACCATCACAAAATACAAATGCACTGATTAAATTTATCAGTGACAACTGGAGTTAAAATATTTAAAATAAATCAAAAGATCCATGGCACCATATTTTTATGTCAACTCAGAAGGGACAAATATTTAAGAAATCCTTGCCTTCTGGACTTTATGAGATGTCTTGTAGTTTACAGTACAGTCCTACATAACTGTATTCTAAAAACCTCTGTGACACGTATGCAAAACTGACCAAGAATATATTTACTTCATTATTCATATAGCTGAGTTACAGGGAAAGATAAATATCAGATTCTGGTTGCAGAGTAATTGCTTAAAAGTAAAAACATAAATTTTGCTTAAAATTTAAAATTACTGTGTCACTATAATAACAATATTTCACCAAAAACTTGGAACCTAGAAAAATAAGAAATTGTGGGAAACATAATTCCTTCCATTGATGGCATTTTACAGCACTAAAGTCAGAAAGGAAGTTCATGCTAAAACTTGAATTTGGTTAAGTGTGTTGACGGCATGTGGTCATTGATGATTCCCTCTTGGGTAACACAGGATTCTGCACTGCTAATTCATGAAATATGTTCCAGTTTGAATTTCTACATGCATTTAAACTTTATTTTTCAAATTGGTCTTATTTTAAGATACTACATAACATTATAGTGAATGCTCAAAATCCTTTAAATATTATTTCCTGTAGACAATACATATATATGTGAGGTTTTATTTTGTAACAAAATAAGAACTTTTAGCATTTGGGACCATTGCATAAATTACATAGAGAATACATTAATTTTCACCAAAACTGTGTAATTTGTACCAAATAAGTTTTCAACAAGAAAAAAATCATTGCAAGCTGATTGTCACACACTACATAAATTGTTCTATACATTTGGATTTGACAGAGGATAAAATGTAAGAAATGCAAGCAGTTATTCATATATTTCAATTTTATATTAAATTATAAAAATAAGCACTCTTTCTTTTTTTCAAATATTTTACTTTACACGAAGGTAAAAGATTAAAGCCATAATAATGAAACATATAAAAAATATCTTTTTATTCCCCAAATGAAGACAGTTGCTTACAAACAGACTAAAAATACAATAGAAAAAGGCAATAAAATGTTATTAGTGAAGGAAGTAGAGTTTATTAACATGCATTGCTTTATGCTTTTAGATTGTAATTCTCACTTCTCTTTCTCTCATCCTTAAAGTAACACATTCCCATTGTAATTGAACATTAAAATCACAAGATTACTTATTTTAAAATAGTAGCTTTCAAATGCCTACAGAAATTCAGACTCAACATCTCTGAGTTGGACATTGGAATGACTAAAGTATTCTAGAAGATTTTATTGGGTGATGTTTGACGAAGATCATAAATTCACAGTACACCTTGATAGGATATTTTTGCAACTGTGGAAAAGCACTCCACTCCATAGCCCAATTGACACACAGTAAAAATATTAAATAGCCCAACAGACTAAAAGATCACACTTAATCGACTTTTTAAAATAATTTTACATCTTGAAACAATGAAATTATCCACATCACTAGAAATACTCCAGGTTTAATGCTAGCTCACCTATAGTACCCACAAGACCTCATTTAATGCACATCTTTTCCAACAGTGCATCTGTAGGAGAAAAAATAAACAGTGGTTGGTTAGAGAATATGTTCTGTTTTGCACTTGATAAGGCTGTCTTTAGAAAAATTGTGAGAAGCTCAAATACTACCAATTATTCTAATAAAAAATGTATTATGTATGTGGAATTTTGAAGGACAGCAGCCATGTCTCGGGTCAGTGCTCTACCTCTTTGTTGGCTAAAGGGTAAGTCTGATTAGATAACAGAGGCTCTGAAACAACTGGAATAGAAGGTAAAAAGTACACTACACATACAGGAATGCTTCCATAAAAGATGCAAGTAGCTCAAGAAATAACTAGCAATTGAAAGATAAGAACTCATGTCAGTTAGGAGGTTCCATATATCAAAGGAGACAATCACAAGAGCAAAGAGGCAGTGTGTAAAACTGAAAAAAAATTTTTTCCAGCTATAACTCAAACAAATGAACAATACACAGATTACATAAAGAACTCTGCAAACAAAATATAAAGAAAAGAACAATTCAAATAAAAGTTAGACTAGATTTTTCACAGAACTATCAAAGGAACAACTGCAAATGACTAATCAACAGTTAAAAAGTTCCATCCTGTTGGACTGAAAGGGGAAACTTCTGGGGCGAAGAGGGTGGAAGGGCGGGATAGGAAGGGGGAAGAGGGAGGGGTTTGTTACTGAGATGTAACTTGAAGAAAAAAAAATAAAGTATTTAAAAAAAAAAGTTCCATCCATTTGGTTGCAAATTGCATGATTTCGTTGTTTCTAATAGCTGAGTAGTATTCCATTGTGTAGATGTAACACAGTTTTTTTATCCATTCCTTGGTTGAGGGACACCTGAGTTGTTTCTAGTTTGTAGCTATTACAAATAAAACTGCTATGAACATAGATGAGAAAACATCCTTTGGTTTGATGAGGAATCATTTGGATGTATACCCAGAAGTGGTATGGCCAGGTCTTGAGGTAGAGCTTTTGCAAGTTTTCTAAGATATCGTCAGACTCATTTCCATAGTGGTTGTACATGGATGGAACTAGAAAAGCTCATCCTGAGTGAGCTAACCCAGAATCAGAAGGATGAGCATGGCATCTTTTCACTTATAATCAGATTTTAGCCATATAGTATAAGATAACCATACTACAGCCAATGAACCAAAGAGAACAGGAACATAGTCTGTGTTTCCTGTCCATGAGACACTTTGCCCTAGTAGTGCTGCCTTGTAGACCCCCAGTGTATGAAGAGGCTCTTGACCCTCATATGACTGCTGAACTGGGGTGGGGGACTGATATGTAGGGACACTCCACTCCAGAGAAGTGGGATGGAAGGGATAGGGTGTAGAGGGTGGGAGGGCGGGACTGGGAGGGATGGAAAGAGGGCACTGTGTGGAGATGTAACCTGAAGTAATAAATAAACATTAAAAAAAAAAGTTAAAAAGTGCTCAATACCTGTCGCCATTTTGGAATTGAAAATTAAATTTGTAATTCCATCACACCACAGTCAGAATGACCTTCATCAAGAAATCAATGACAAGGAATTCTGGTAAGTGTGTAGGGAAGGAAAAATCCTAATTCTCTTTTGAGAGTGCACAGTTTTCCAACCACTATCTAAACCCATATGGGTAGTTCTCAAAAAGCCAGAGCTAGGGCTACCATATGACTAAGCTATTTCACTCCTACCCATATACACAAAGGACTACAGATACAAATGTATCTACACAACCTACTACAGAGACATTTATTTATTCATAATTATTTCTGCTCTATTCACAACTCTGAAGTAATCATCTTAAATGTCTATCATCTAATGGAAGAATGACAAAAGTTATATATATACGTATATATATATACGTATATACATATATACGTATATATATATAACAGAATCCTGTTCAGAAGTAAATAAAATATAAAGTTTGCTAAAAAATAGAAAGAATTGGAAACTAGTATACTAGCCAAGATAGTCCATGATTAAACAGACAAATGTATGTTCTCACTCATGTGAATCTTTGCTTATAATTTTAGATTTCTGCATTTAAGTTGGAGTATCTGTAGATGATAGGAAATAAGAAAATAAATATTGGATTGAGACAGAGGGATGCTCTGGGAGGTAAATAAAACTCATATACTCTGAGAACAGTAGAGGAATACTAGGCTTGAAAAGGTTCAAATGATGACTTTTTTTCAAGGAAATATTAAGAGTTACAAAGACAGAAAGAGGACCAACTAAAATTGAGAAATGTGAAAAGGTAATGTAGAAACCTAGTACTTTATAAGCTAACTACTTGGAAGGATTTAGATAAAGGGAATGGACAGATTGATGAGATCATATTTAAATGAATACATGTATGAAATTCTAAATATTGTAAACAAGTATTTGTAAAAAGTGTTTGAAAAGAAGTATTTAGAAGGTAGTTTGGTGCTATATCAATTTAGATAAACAATAGTATTTAATCCTCCCACATGGCATTATCAGTATCCAGCACGGGCTTTTTACTAGGTTTACAATTATCAGGTATATATTCCTCCTGAGAAATTTGTCTCAAATCCAATCAGAAAGATCTTTGTTACCTCAATAAATGTCATGCCAACAATTGTAACTGCCTGGCAGGTTGGTATTGTAACTAGTAGCGTTCACAGCTAGAAAATACCAAGATGTCTTTTCTCCTCCAGCAGCACATTGGATCTTCTAGAACTTCAGCCTCAGTTACAGTTGATTTCTCTACATCATAAAATCAAGGTATGTCATGTCTTCAACAATAGAAGCTATTTAATTTAGGGAGACAGACAAAAAAAAAAAAAAGGAAAGAACCTCTATTATTTTTAGGGCCTGAAGAGTCTCCCTAACTAAGAAACCAATATGGAAAAATTCCACCCTTGGCACTCAGGTTTTTGTTTAGTAATCCATAGCTTCCAGGAGCATCTATTTCTAATTTATGCATGGTATCTGTACTCAAATTTTTCAACTTTATAAATTGTATTTAAATTTTGTTTACATAATAGTAGATTTCTCTATGACTTTTTTCCATAACCCTTTCATTTATCTTCTCAACCTCTCTTTGTATAAAACTTTTCATCTGCTTCCTATTATCTCAATTCTATCCTCTCCCACTTAGGGCATCCCTGAAGAAATATCTTCTTTCTGTTTTTCTTGCTTCCATAAGAACTCCAAATTGGACACACATATAAAGAGATACAAAGTTAGGACCCACATGAGAGGGGAAATATATAGTCCTTTTTTGCCTTGTTTATTTTAATCAGTATAATTTTTTTCAGTTCTATCAATATATTTGGATATCTCTTAATACTCATTTTCAATTATATCAATTTTCAGTGAATTTTAGGAAGAATTAGTAAGCAAAATATTAGTAGACTCATAAATATTTATGAAGCTTTTCCTCCTTTGGTTTTTTTGTGAGACAGGGTTTCTCTGTGTAGCCCAGGATGTCGTGCAATTCATTCTGTAGACGAAGCTGGCCTCAAACTTAAAGATGCACCTGTCTCTGTCTCTGTGGTGTTGAGATTAAGGGCATACACTACCATGCTCAGATAATATTTGTCAAGTTTATAAGTTTGATTAGATTATATTTGATTATCAATAAAGTATTTCACAGCAGTTTTAATAGTGTACAATGAATTTTTTACTATATATAATGTTCATAGGATAATGTCTTACATTGCTTAGTTATTTACTTGTCCTTAAATTCTTACATAATTGGATTCTTTAGCACATGAACAAATGCTATCTAATATGAGCAATAAGTGGCATGAGAAAATTTGCTTTACTCAGAGATTTGAACCATGCATGCAAGCCACCTTCTAATAAAAACTTTAAAAATTAATGTACTAAAAAGTTTGATAATTGCATTAACAGAATGACATAGTTCAGCTGATATCTTTCTAAAAGTACAGGAAAATATGTACTTGGCACCTACTCATTGAGAGTTATTACAATATTTCAGATAGAGCTTTCTGTTTGCTGTAAAGAAGTACTTGGGGTGTGGATCTGCCCTAGCACACACCTTTAATCTATGAGCTTTTTGTACACAGGATTAAATAAAGTTAACCCTGAGTCAAGAGGTGAGCAAGGAACTAGCCTAGAGGGATTAAACAGAAGGGTGGGACACTGAGCTGAAGGGTGTTTAACACAGTTTGGAGAAAAAGGAGTTTTTAGCCCCTGGGTTTTCCTCTAGGGTTTTCAGCTGAGTTAGAGAATTAGCTGGCAAGCTACCAAGTTTTTTTTCCTTTTGGTACATGAGTTAGGTAGTAAGGCTTTATCTTTCTGGGACATTGGTAGAATAGGAGAGTCAGCAGGTACTTTCTCTGCCTCTCTGGGCTAGCAGGTTTTCACCTCAATATTTGGCTCAGGAGCCTTCAATGGTCAAATCAAATGACTGAGATCTTGTTTTAAAAACAAAAAGATCCCTTAACAAGTTAGGGGAGTGGCAATGTATATGGTGGACTATGGTGCCTGTTAGTGGTATACCTTTTCCTTGCTGGGCTGCCATATTGGGCCCCAGTGCAATAGGAAGTTCTTAGCTCTCATGATGAACTGAGGGGACTTGATATATATGGGGTCTCCTTCACCAGAGGAGAAGGAGAGGAGGGAGAGGACAAAAGGGTGGGACTGGGAGGGGAGGAGGAAGGGGGCTAGACTGAGATGTAAATTCAATAAATAAATAAATGTTAAAAAACAACACACATAGCTAGGAAATGTACTATAGACCAATGTAACTAGTAGAATGTAGAATTTAATAAATGTAATTCCTTTAGATAAATTATATATGAAAATGAAAGGTTATTTTAAAACAGGAATTTATATAACAAAAAATAAAATTAGAAAACACACCCGAAGCTAACATTTCAATTTATTTTTTAGAAGAGTAGGAATATGTGAGAAAGAAGTATATAAACACTTGACAAGTTGATTATCTTCTATAAGAAAAATAAAGAGGCAGAATTTAATTTTTAACTATGATGAGAACTACAAGGAAAGTTTTGACAGAATAAATACTGTTATTAGCTTCAATTAAATCAGGATGCCCCTGCTTCCAAAATGCAGAAGGCAGAACACCAGTCTTGTAAACAAGGTTGGATTTTTGACAAAAGTATAAGGAAAGATTATAGCAATCAATTTAGAAATGTAGGGAAAAAAGACATTTGGTGATAATTTTATTAAAAATAAATAGATTAATATAAAATTATGCTTATATAAAATTATTTCACTTATAATTTATATGTAGATATAATAAAAAAGCTATACATCCCAAAGAGAAGCAAGAATGTAATAGTATCTTAGTATTAGGACAACACATGTAATTGTTTTGTCTTTCTCTTAAGATAAATAGTACATTTTGAAGAAGTTAAAGCAATATTTTAGTTCATGTTGTATTGTAGATTGTTTGAAACAACTAATACATAAACATGCCCATATAGATGTTTGTTTACTTTCTATTTATTCTAAACAACTATCAAGAGAAAGATGGCATTGAATAATTCCATTAACATCGCTTATTTTTATGTTTATTTATTACTTCAAGTTACATCCCGATCACAGTTCTCTCCCACCAGCCTTCCTGGCACCACTCTCCCACCCTCTCCCCCTTCTCCCAGAACTCATAATTCTTTTTTTTTAATAATTAGGTCACAATTTGAAAATTATAAGGTATAACATTTCCAATGTCCGGTTCATACATATTCCTTTTAATTCCTAAACAACTTAAAATTTAACTGAGAGACTATCTCTATCTTGTCTTTAATCACATCAGAGAACCTGAGAAGGATAAATATATCTGATTATACAGGAAGTGCACAGCCAGCATCTTTCAAAACTATGAAATGACAGACAACTGGCTGCCTGGTCAGTCCCCAATTTCTGTCCATAAACATCACATATTAAAATGTGCAACACAGAAATAATGCTAAATTGGAGCATGATTTTATTTAAATAATTTTAATATCTAGATGATATATTGAAATGAAGCACTTAATGAAGAAGATATTTAAGAACAGTAAGAAGGAAAAGCAAATTAGCATGTGAGAAGTATACTAGCCCTCACAGGATCTAATCCTGTGTCAGAAGGGAGCAAAGTCAGATTTATGTAGGCCTGAACCTCTGTTAGAAACCATAAAGCTGGACTGACCTTTCAGAACTACCTATTTTTGGTGTGTCGTGGATGGGCTTTTATACCTAGGGAGCAACCTCTTTGGATGAGAGCAGTTCAGAAGGGAATACACCTTTGGATGAGTTGCCTCTTTTTTCTGATACGATATCCAAAAAGGACTGACTAATAACTGAGAGAAAAAGATAGAATTGCTTCATTTGGTGAATGAATCTAAGCACCAATTCAGAGTAGAAATTGCAGTCCACCTGGTTTACCTCTTAGATAGATTTTTCTTGTATGAGTTTCAACACCAGGACAACATAATGGCCATTTGGGTTTGTGCTGCTAACTAGGAGGTGGAGAGTCATATTCTTGTGCATTATCTCTTGTATTTCTATAGATTTCTATAGATCCTGTAGCCTTATACCTACGATGTTATTTACTTGTTATAGAGTGAGTCTTCCGGTTCATGATCAATTTGTAGAGACTACAATGTCAGCAAGTCAGTCCTAGATGCATGAGTATTGTATAGCTGAATGCTTTTATACTAGTGCTACTTGAGCACCTACAAACAAGAAGGCAGAGTTGTATTAAGAGGTATTCATATCTACTAAATCACTTCCCTAGGAAGAAAGGGGCTTGAGTCCATCTGTTACCAAGTGATCTATTTGGTGTACTGTTTTTCTGGAGGGATACTAACATGTTGAAGACTGATCCTTCAGGCTCTGAGACTGACTTATAGAATACTAATCAAGCATAGTGGCTAGATAAGTCTTAATAAGTGAGAGTATGTGCTGTTACTTCCATGGACATTATATTATCAGGTCCTACCACTATGGATATCGATTTATCGATTATTCAAATATTGGGGTGAATATAAAATGTTGTGAATATAAAATATTGGTGCTCAATTAATAGTTGAAATAATTGTGGTTATCCTACTTATAACATATGTTATCTATTTGGGGAATTCTATCATCATCACTGCTAATAGTAAGGTAAGACCTGTAACAGTAACACTTCGAATAAGTCATGGACAGAATAGACCCAACATATTTCTGAATAATATTGATATTTTTCTACTTTACAACATTGTAAAGTACAGTTTCTTCTGCAGTGCTCCACAAATCATTGTTCTTTTTTAATTTGAGCCTCATTTTGACTTTGTTTAATATGGAAATTTCAATGTACTGATTTCTCTAAGCCTTTTCTTTCTCCTTCTCTCTTGTGTGGATCCATATAGATACTGACTTCTCATTGTAGCAAATGGGTCAAGGGTCAAAAAGAACTAAAGTGACATCAACGTTCATTGAACTGCCTTTAGCTTTTAACCTAATACTTTTATTGGCTTATGATAGACTTGTGCTTTCTATTCTTTCCATTGCTTGCATGACATTAAGTTCTTTAAAACTAACAAGGAATCTTCTTAATTTAGACAATCTGTCCTACTGCTCCAATCTCACAACACATGGTAGACTTTCTTTTTCTATGGCAGAAATTGCTGTGTAAACTAGGATTGCAATAAATTCTCCTGCCTCTGCCAGCAACAAATATTATAGGCATATAACAACACCCCCTACATATATGTTACAGACTTCTTAAAACACATTCACTGACTATGACCTAGGTGAATATTTATCTACTGATTTTCATCTTTGTGGTAAAGGACAGATATCGCATATATCCCAGAGTAGTGAGAGAAATAATTAATCTCTGACAGTCAACCAACACATGGCAACACTGACTGAGGAACATCTGGATGAAATGGGTGATGTAAGCAGTCATGAATTTAGAATTTATCATCTGTTCCTGCTATAAGGACTGAAAATCATTTCCCTTCAAAATATTCCAGACCTCATTCTATGATTCAAGTGGTATAACCAGTAGACGAAAGGTTATTTAAAAGCATTTCAAATGACATATTCCTCAATTGAGGTTAAAAAGTGGTTGTATCCCATTTTACACTATAGTCCACTTATGTTTCATAATTATTTTCTTGTTTCTATTATTGCTGGAAAGGCTACAAACTTCAAATGACTAACTTACCTTTGCTTCTTCTAGTTCTTCACTCACAAATTTTTGCCTGATGTTAAATGAAAGACAACATCCTCAAAACACCCCATTTTACTTAAAAATACACGTACCAGAGCATTTTTTAAAATATCTAGAAGCCAAACTTTTGTTTTTGGATATGGTTGAATTTTATTTTATTAGGGCTTTAGTCCTCCACTTTAAAAACTGTGGCCTATTTACTGAACACATGCATAAAAATCTGTCTAGAATGTGAAAAGAAATCAGACTAAATTTTTGTTAGTTTTGTTTTGTGTTATGGTGTTATTTGTTTAGTTGCTAATACAGACATTATGGATTGAGGTAAAGGCCTTCATTCTCGTGATTTAAATTGCTTTTATGTGAGTCTAACATGCTATCTGGACATTTATCACAGACACTTTCATTCTATTCCATAAACAGTATTGAGCATCTTAGAAATTCTCAGCAATTTGTAATGTGTGAATGACTTGGTTTTGTTGCATAGTCAAAAATCTGTGTCAAAGGTTCAGAAGTGAATTATTTGTCCTAAATAAGTCTATACTAGAAATCAGAGACTAATTTTCAAGTAAACTGCTCTCTATTTCCTAGCATGGAAAAGAAAAATAACTAGTGTTGCTTCTTTAGAACATTTGGCCAGGTGTAGTGGTGCACATCTTTAATCCCAGCACTCGGGAGGCAGAGGCAGGTGGATCTCTGTGAGTTCGAGACCAGCCTGGTCTACAAAGTGAGTCCAGGACAGCCAGGGATACACAGAGAAACCCTGTCTGGAAAAAAAAACAACAAAAAAAAATATTAATTAACTAAATCTGTATTTAGGGATTCTGTAAAAAGTTTCTGATTAGTTTTTATATAAGCATCAAGTGTTTAAATTCAGAAACAAAATATTCAATTCATAAGAAGATGGTGTAAATAAAGGAAAATGATCAGATTTATTTTATATTTGGAAAGGATAAAACGAGGTTCAGAAAGTATCAACTACATATTTGGTGAAGCTGATTTTGTGAAGAAGAAATATTTATGTGATGAAAGAAGGGGGGAATCAATTAATTTCTACCCAGTTCTATCTGGAGATACTTAAATCCAATCACTAGTTTGTCCCTGAGTTCTACTTTAATAACATTAGTTATTAGTAATTCTACTACTAATTTAGTTCTATAACTAATGTAATTCTGTTTTACATTAGTTAATTCTACCAATATAAAATCAAACAAACATCTAGATTAAAATGGAGGACAATTTATGATGAGCTTATGTAGAGTTAGTTTTATGGAGACAGAGTATCACAATATTTATTTTGTTAAGAAAACTTAATACAGAAATGCATAATTTATAAATAGCATTACCTATAGCTATTTAAAGTGGGTGTGAAAAGAGACTATTTATTAAGAAGGAAGACATTCTAATATAGTCAACACATCATAGCTATGTGTTTGGCCACAGAGTCAACCAAACAGATTTAAATCTAAAAAGATACCCTTGTACCTTCACTCAATGTGAACAGAGGTTTTTTTCTTACCATAGTTACCTAAACAGTGTAGAGGCAAATATTTGCTTAGAATTTCTTTTCTATTAGGTATTATAAATAATCTAAAGGCTATTAATATTAATGAACAGATGTGTATACACCATAAAAAGCACCAAAGCATTTATATTCTTGACACATTGAAGATTTTAGCACTCATATAAGTTCTTAGAGCATATTGATGGATGATTATATGAGATAACAGGGAAATTATTCTGGACAGAGGAGGAATTGATGATATAAAAACATAATCTCCAATGGTGAGCACAATAAGACTGAGCCAGAAGGTGGAACTTTTCTCATAGAAACAGAATACATTTAACACATTCATATTTTGTGGAATGGAAGGCAGTGTGTACTGTGAAGGAAAATGAGCCTGATTTAGCAATATGATGACATTTCTTTAAATTTCTTCCATTTGATAGGTGAAATATGATAAGATTATTGGCAGATATATAGAGAAGGGAAGAGAATGTTGAGGTTTTACTGGTCATGAAAAGACGTAAAATAAGTACCTTGAGATTAGAGGAATGAATGGAATACTAAAGCAGAGTATACTGCCTTGTAGATAACAGGCTCTTTGGGGAACAGTTAGGATGTTTGTTTTTGGATATATAGTAATATTCCACAGTTCTAGTATAGTTATGTATCAACTAAAATTTTAACTTATCCAAGGTGTGGATTTGTCTAGTAGGCAATGGAGAGAAATAAAGGAAAGGAATTTAAGGTAATGTTCTAGAAGAGAATTTTAATAATGAACCAATGAAGGCCATTAAGGATATTTGTAAAATAATGAAAAGAGAATAAACCACAAAGAGTCAATTACATAAAGATCTTGGGGTTTCTTGGTACCTGAGATGAAAAAATTCCAAATGCAGATAACCATGACATAGCAAGTTCTTGAAACAGTAATCAAGCATGTATTCTGGCAGCAAGCTTTAGGTTATGTGCAAGTAAAAGGATCACTGATGGTAAGAATTCGATGAGTCATATACTGAATCAATGGTGTTGAATACATGTACAAGAATTCCTGGAAAGAAACTGTGTTTTTAAAAAGCCGACTGACTGATTAAAATGTCAGTGGTAAGTCGACAGCCTAGCTCTGCCAAGATAGGGTAGTTAAATCCTTCATAATTCCTGCTCTACAATCAATGTCTGTCAGAGAAACGGGGCCAAACAGCTGAAGATTGATGCTGTAATGTATGGAGAGAAAATGGGAACTGTCCAGGCAGCCACTGGTATGTCAGTTCTTAGTTTTGGAAGCTGCAGGCCCTGCACTTCCTATATAATCAGATATATTTATCCCTCTCAGGTCTCTGAGGTGGTTGAAGAATAGATAGCTAGAGTCTCATAGTTAAATTTTGAGTTGTTTAGGAATCAAGAGGGCGTTCTGGATCTAAGAAGATATTTTTAAAATTGCGATACAAGTTAGTATGAAAGCTGAGTTAGATATAGAACTTTAAACTCATGGAGATAGTAGAATGTTAAAGTCAGGGGCCAAATACATATGGACTGGACATTGAGAATGTATGCTAAACCATATAACTCTCAGAATTGTGGCCTATTTATTTCAGTTGTTTTGTACTGTATTTATTGTTATAAGAGAAAGAACCATTTGTTGGACTGAAAAAAAAAAGAATTATGCATTCTGGGGGATGGGTGAGAGGGTAGGAGGGTGGGGCTGGGAGGGGTGGAGGGAGAGGGCTGTGATGGAGATGTAACTTGAATAAATAAACATTAAAAAAATAATAAAAAACAAAACAAACAAACAAACAAAAAGTCAGTGGTATGGAGAGGTTAGAATGCTACAGGTCCAGAGCTTAATACAATTTATCTTGGGCACTGTTTAGCTCCCCAATAGCCATTCATTGCTCTCCTCTGTGTCAGGTCTAACATGCTGATAACAGATTAAAAACCTTTAGAATGTATTTACTTAACAAAACTTTTTTTTTTTTAAATCAACCAAGGGGGTAAGAATACAATCACATAGTATCTTGGTCCTTTAGCCTGCGAACCTGTAACCTGACTTGCTGGTGTTTTTACCAGTGTATTGATTTATGACTTTCTTTGTTCTGTTACTATAAAAACTTCAGGAATTTGTTTCCATGTTGAAACATGGAATTTGAAGTTACCTAGATCTGTGTTTCTGGGCCGTGGTCACCCAGAATAAACTTTTATTCCTTTGTTGATATTACAGAAAGAGCCTTTGTTGGACTGAAAGGCGGAGATGTTTAGATAATGTCTTTGTGAACTGTGTAAAGATTATCCTTGTACATTGAAATGCTGATTTCTGTCCCTGCAGGGATCTGATTACAGACCTGACATTGGTATTTTTAGGGATCATCTGTCCCAGTATTTTGTAATATCACTCCTTCTCTCAAATTCTCCTTGTTTTTAAATAAAAAGCTGATAGCCTATAGTAAAGTCAGGAAAGGAGGTAGAACTGATGGGACAAAGAGAGGAACTCTGGGAGAGAGGCCTAGCAACTCAGCAACTGGAGATTAGCAAAAGGTAAGGCAGGACTAAAGGAGAGGTAATAAGAAACACGTGGCAGAACTTAGGTCAGTATAAAAAAGATAACTGAATTAGGAACAAGCCTATCTTTACAGACTAGGCATTCATAAATAAATATATTTAGGAGCTGATGCCCCAAAGAAAAACCCATTTTACACATTGTTAGCCAGAAAGGGAACTTGTCCCAGATAATAGATTTTACACAGTTGTTACTACCTGTCAGATCATAGATAGGACGAGAACAAAGCCAAGAAATAACGGGCCAGTGATGGACAGGATGACACATTAAATGTGCACAATCTTAGAATTTTATGTAAATTTTAATCTCACGTCAGATCCTGAAAATGTACTAGGGTAGTTTATTGGATCTCTTTGTTTCTCTTCCCATGAGGTTACACTGAATAAATTTCCTTTTTATTTTTTTTTAAAATATTAATTTATCTGTTTGAACTGTCTTCTTCAGGTTTGCCAGACTAGATTTCTAGGAGTGTAGACTGTGACCCCATGTTTGGTAATAGAATTGTGGTGAACAACAATTTGCAAATTTGTCCATGGCATGTTGACTTGGAGTCTCTTGAGTGAACACATAGGTATGGTATCTCTGAAACATATGATACACCTACACTGGGTTCTTTGGAAAAACCTCTATGTTGATTTCTAGAGTAGATAAACTAATTTATATTCCCACAAGAGGCACACAAATGTTTAATTTGTCTCTATCCCAGCTAGAGAGTTTTCTCTTATTTATTTCCTTAGTTCCTTTCTGGTTGAGTTAAGGTTAAAATCTCAATGAAGTTTTTAATTTAATTTCTGTGATGGCTAGTAATGCAATAAAATTTTTCAGCTAGTAAGAAGGATGAACACATGTTGTTTATAGTAAAGTGGCTACAAATGGAGATAATTATATTAAATGAATTAAGTCAGTCTCAGTAATACATATTGCACATATTTTGTCTAATTTTTGTGCCCCAGATTTTATATAGATACATAAAATTATTTAAGTGCAATAATATGAAAGTAAAGGGAAATGTTTGGATAGAAAAGAGGATTAATGAGATGGAAGAGGGAAAAAAGAGAGTAAAGAGAAAAATACGGAGTACGGAGAGAAATTGGAGACTGTCCAGGCAGACAATTGTTTGTCATTTCTTAGTTTTGGAAGCTGCTGGCTCTGTACTTCCTGTATAATCAGATATATTTATCCTTCTTAGGTCTCTGATATGGTTGAAGACTAGATAGTTATAGCCTCATAGTTAAATTTTGAGTTGTTTAAGAATTAAGAAGATGTTCTGGATCTAAGAAGATATTTTTAAGTTGGTAATGCAAGTTAGGATGGAAGCTGAGTTGGATATATAACTTTAAACTCATGGTGATAAGAAAAAAAATGGAATAATTATGTTTATGAAATAAGAAAATAGTTCAATGAAATAATAAATAACACACTTAAAGCAGCAAGTTAAAGCATAAAACAAAATATTTTTCAATGGCCATAATTAAAAAATAGCCAAATATGTAGGACATTATAAGTAAATAGATACATATGGAGCTGGAGAGATGGCTCAGGGGTTACCAGCAGTTGCTGTTCTTGCAGATGCCTTAGATTTGGTTCCCAGTGCTGATATAGTAGCTGTGTCTATAACTTCATGATAAGGGAAGTATGTGATACATATACATTCATGCAGAAATTCACATAGATCCACAAAATAAAAATAATAAATCTTAAAGAAAAACAAATGGAAATGTGTATTAATTTTTGCCTAAGAACTAAGAAATATCTGCTTAATAATTAAACATTTGTTCACTATTTTGTTATTCTCCTCACCTTTTCATAATGGAATCTGTGGTAGTTTAATATAAGAAGGGTAATTATAGGCTCATACATTTAAAAACTTGGTCTCCAGTTGGTGGAAACATTTGGGAAGGATCAGGAGGTGTGGCCTTGTTGGAAGTGGTGTGTCACTAGGCATGAGCTTTCAGGTAGCTATTCTCAGTTAACTCTCTCTGCCTTGTTGTTATTTTTTCAGCATATGGGCTCCCAGCAATAACTCCAGTACCATGTCTGCCTGTCTGTTGTCATGTATCCCATCAGGATGCTTATGTACTCTAACCCTCTGGAATCAAGAGCCCCTAAATTTAATGCTTTCTGCTATAAATTGCCTTTGCCATATTTTCTTTGTCATGGCAATAGAAAAACCTGAGACATAATATAAATCATAATTTTTAAAAATTTAATGAGAACCCCAAAATATGTCCATTGCAGATTTTGAAATAAAAAATCTGTTCATACTAATTTACATATTATTTTAAAAATTGTACAAAAGAAGAAAATAAGATAAGTAAAAGTTGAAATGGTTTTAAATACCTAAAATAGAACATTTTATCTTAATGGACACACAGAATCAATATAAGCATGACATAATTTCAGTTCTTATAATTAAATACAATTCATGATTGTGGTGCATTATTTAGAGATACACTATATTACAGATTGCTATTGTAATGGAAAATTGTAATAGGAAACATAATGCAGAAATATCTCAAAAACAATTGTCTAAGTGACATATTACATAGAAAAAGAAAATAGATCTTTACATGCTATGACGATTTGCAAAACTGAGTGTATGTTAGATGCTTTCTTCATCTGAAAACCATCAGCCCTATAGTAGCCATTTAGTGACACTCACAATGCCTTTTTTTATTAAACTTAATGGAACATCAGACTCTTAAATGGAGCTATGGACACTTTCCAGTATGTGAATAGATGCCATACATGGTGATCTAGGCAAGATAAATATCCTGGACTTAGACCTTCGGGCTAACAATTTTACCACCGTTGTTTTGAAACATTAAACAATTTGAAATTAAAATCATAAATCATAATCGTATATTGAAACTTAAAGCTAATATATGATTTGATCTCTAATATCTTTGTTGGAATCAGAGTCAAGTAATACTAATTCAATGAAGTTGTGATAAAATACAGAGAGCTATTTGTCTTAACAATAAAGACATTTTCTTTGTACATCAAAGCCATACCCTGTCTTTAATAAGGACAAACATAACTTCTACACTGAAGAACAGTGGCCTACTATCAAGGGTTAGGACTACAGAAGGTCCTAAAATATACATCAGAAGCCAAGGCTGATCAATTTTACTCATTTCCTGCTTTCAGTTATCACTTGACACGTTATCATTATTTGTTTTCTTATGCAGAATTTGCATTTACAAGCCATTTTTATCAACTTGAAGATCCATTATAAGGCAAAATACAATATTAATGATTATGTCTTTATCTTGAAACTGGTTTAATAATCGGACTCTGTCTAGAAAAGATTTAATGTAAAGAAGTATATTCATCAAATATTGGTTAGATGCTTATTTTTTAATTTATTATCTCCTCCATCCTTTCCTTTCTTATTCCCTCTCTCCCTCTGCTCCTCCCTCCCTCCTTTCCTTCTTTCAATTGTCCTCCACTGTATGCAAACCTGAAAATGTTGCTTTGATTTCAATTCACAATCCTTAAATCTTTTTTAAGTGTGTTCACAAACAATCATACTCTAACATCTGGATTTGGTGAAATTTCATTTTTCTCTGCCAGTAATTTGTACAATATAAAATACCAAACATTCTATTTTAATACACATCTACATAGCTTAAAAATATTATAGACTCCGTGTTTTACCCTGCTTTATTTTTGTTGCAATTATAGCTGTTTATCTTTCACCATTTACATTACTCCTGCCGTTCCCACTCTACTTGAGCTCAATGGTTGGGGTCAACAATCAATTAGTATTGATCACTTGCTGGCAGAGATTTTAAATTATTACTTTACTGCTAAATTATTC
This sequence comes from Lophiomys imhausi, assembly GCA_907164525.1. Taxonomy (NCBI): domain Eukaryota; kingdom Metazoa; phylum Chordata; class Mammalia; order Rodentia; family Muridae; genus Lophiomys; species Lophiomys imhausi. Next base: position 1,929,040 of record CAJQZJ010000398.1, read on the forward strand.
AAAGTAAACATTGGGAGTCTGTGTTTCTATGCTTAGAGGACAGCAAATGTTCAATAAAATTTTTTGAATGCTCATCAATTATTTTTCCAGAATGTCTATGTTGGGGTAGTGTTACGCATTCTGAATGTTAACTAGTCCTGCTTGCTGTCTGTTACTTACATTGACTCTGATTGGTTAGATAAAATGCCAAGGCCTGTGATTGGGCAAAGACAGAGAAAGGTGGGACTTCCTGGGATTAGAGCAGGAATCCTGTGTTTTAGACAGAGAATTAAAGCATTCCAGCCAGCAGCAGGAAGAAGAAAGCATTCCAGCCAGGAGCAGCAGGAAAGAGGCACACACCATGGGTTAGAAAAAGGAACCTCATTCCACATGGCCAGGAACATCGGCATATCGTGGAGAATGGCAGTCCAAGGGAACGTATGTATATATGGGGTCATGTATGGGTAATTCAATTGCAAGCTAGCTTAGATGGGTCAGGATTGCACAACTCAGGCCTAGGCTTGTTTAAATCCACGTGGTATCTCTATGTGTGCTCATTTATAACGTCTGGATAAGAATTAATGGCTGCCTAACCAATTTAATATAAATACTGGTTAAATAGTTTAATTAGCCATATATTTTTCTTTTTACATATGGCGCCCAACGTGGGGCACGAAACCACGACCCTGGCATTTATGGGTGTACCTTCACAAATTAGGACTGATAATGCTCCTGCATATGTATCTAATAAGATGAAGCAGTTCTTTGCATAATATAATATAAAGCATGTTACTGGTATACCACACAATCCTACAGGACAGCAATTGTAGAAAGAGCTAATCATATCTTAAAAGAGATGCTTTTTAAACAAAAGGGGGAATTAAAGAATCCCAGGGATAGATTACACAAAGCATTGCTAACTTTGAATTTCCTAAATGTTGGTGAAAAGGGTATCACTGCAGCTGAGAGACATTGGGGTATACAAAAAACTGAGGAATTAAATCAACCAATATATTATAAGGATATGTTAACATTAGAGTGGAAACCTGCAATGGTTTTAAGATGGGGATGTGGTTATGCCTATGTGTCTACAGGGAATGAAAAAATGTGGTTACCAACAAAACTTATAAAGATTAGATCTGACCAGGGAGAAGCTCCCATTAGCTGAAATACAAATGTCTTCACATGGTAAGAGTATTTTATTAACCGTATGGTTTTCATGATATTCCAATCTTTTATCCAGGATGGACAGAGTTTATGGTGTTCATGATATTCCAATCTTTTATCCAGGCTGGACAGTGTTTATGGTGTTCATGATATTCCAACATTTTATCCAGGATGGACAGAGTATGGTGTTCATGATATTCCCATCTTTTATCCAGGATGGACAGAGTTTATGGTTTTCATGATATTCCAATCTTTTATCCAGGATGGACAGAGTTTATGGTGTTCATGAATATTCCAATCTTTTATCCAGGATGGATAGAGTTTATGCCTTAAAATGGACTTACAAAGTTGTTATATGCCTTCCATTTGCTCAAATTTAGAGAAAAAATTTATTTTCAGAGCCAAGGACTGAATGACAATAACACCAAGACAAATGGGCCAGAAGATTCAACCTAGCATATTGCTTCAATCACTGTTTTCTTAAAAACTTTGCATGCAAATCATTTTTTTAAAGTGCTAGTCCAAAAAATGATCGATCCTACAGAGACTGGACAACAAAAGCTATAGGTAACTTTCCCAGGAATTGGCCAATATCTCATTTTTGAAGGGTACCCGAAAATATTTACACTCCATTCCCAAAAGATGGGATGGAAGTTTTTGTGTGTGTTACGTTATGTGTTGTGATTGTTTGTTGTCATCTAGGATGAATGGATATATGTTATGTGTTGTGAATTGGATTTTGTTACATTAATAGATATTGATAGAAATTTAAGATTGTTTTGTTATAATAGATATTGATAGAAAGTTACGATTATTATGTTTTATATACACTTAAAGATAAATTTTAGTTTTAAAATTTCAAGATTTCTTTTGAAAAATAAAAAAATTGTTTCTCTTCTATTGTCCAAAAGACAATTTGCCCTAGGAAAGATACTACATGCCATCTTTTTATGGCATGAAGGGAGACTTACAAATGTCTTTCTTCTGTTCAAAGAACAGGAAATATTCCTTCATTGATTTGTGCATCCTGCACATCCAGTGCATTTTGGTAATTGCAGAACACTATGTTACTTGTGAGAAATTATATATTTTCAGAACAACAGGACCTGAGTCCAAAGAAGACAAAACCAGTAACCCAAATGGTCCAGCCTTATAGACTGCCTCAATAGCTGTTTCCTCCAAAATCTGCATCCAGAACAACTTCAAACAGCTTGCTGAGATGGCCCAGCCTCAAAGACTGTTCCAGACAGGACATCAATAAACTCCTGAACTTTACTACCAAAGTCCAGCTTCGAACTACAAATTGCTCAGGACATTCAAATAGCTGAGCACCTAGAGACTGGACAACAAATGTTACAATTTACTTGCTTAACCATTTTTTCCTTTTATTTGGGCCCCTAAACAGGTTTTCTCCATCCCAATTCAGCAGGAAGAAGTTTTAAGAGAGCGACGTCCCATTCCCAAAAAGTGGGGTGGATGATTCTTTAGTCATTTGATGTGTTATAAATGTTGTTTAGGGGTAATGGTTACAAATTGTTATATGGTCCTGTTAAGCAAGGAATAGGAAGTTAGAATTGGAGATCTCTTTTTCTTTTCTCTATCCTTCTTTCTCTCTTATATAGTGGGAAAAGACTTGAAAAGAAAAAGAGGGGAAATATATGTATATAATATAGAAATGATAAGATATGAGGATAGATTATTGAATCTGCTCTGAAACTTAAAATTATTTTTATTCTTTAAATAAGGTTATCATTTGATACATTGGTATAGAATTTTGTATATTGATACAAAAATAAGATTAAGTTTGATTCATCAGTATAGAATTTTATATTTTGACACATAATATGTATATTTCAACTCTTGTATAAGGTATTGTGCCTGTACAAATCATTTAAAAGTATAGGTTTACTTCCGATCCTTTTATGGGTTGCTATTGCAATCTATTTAGGAGTCTGGATATTACAAATTGACTGGCCAGTCAAGCTCCTGGTCATGTCAAATACTAGGTTAAACAGATCATAAATGGATAAAAATATAGTTTGCTTGTTCAAAGATAGATAGATGATAGATAGATTTATAAATAAAATAGTAGATATCTTCAAAACCCTCAGAGGCATAAATAAAATGGCATTTAAAGATGTTTCTGTTATTTTAAGAATTGTTTGACTTAAGACAGTCAGCTCCTGACAGCTCCCATTTGACTTGGAAGAAGACAATGAGCATCAAAAAGAAAACTCCCATCATGAGATAATTCCTCAAAAAGAAATCTCTCATCAGGAGATAATTCCTCAAAAAGAAATCTCCCATCAAGAGATAATTCCTCAAAAAGAAATCTCCCATCAGGAGATAATTCCTATTGGGCAAAAATGCCCCTGCTCTCTGAACAGACTATATACAGTCCAAAGATGGACCAGAGCTTCAATGCAGGGAAGTCGATGTCCTGATTCTGCAGAGACAGAATGGGAAAATCCTTATTATTTCCTGCTGCACAATTTAGTCTGTGAAAAATGCTTGGCCAGAATGGTGAAGATGATGCTCCAACGATCAAGTGATATTTGGGACTGTCTGGGCAACAAACTGTCATATTTCTTTTTGGAAGCTGCTCTCCTATGTTTCCTACTCACTCAATTAATAACTTTATCCCTTCTTATGTCTTTGATGTTGTTGAAGGCATAATAGTTATAAAATTTTAATTGAACTTGAGTTGTTTAGGATTTAAAAGGATATTTTCAAGTCTAAATAAAATCTTTAGGTTTATAAATGTAGGATATGATAGAAATTATTTTGGTTCAGAACTTTAGACACAACAAGATAGGTAAGATGATTTCTTTTCTTCTTCAAGATTGCCTGATACAAATAGGCTAAACATTATGTGTATAACTTTTATATATGATTTTCTTGATTGTTTCATATTTGTTCTTATTGTTTTTACTATATGAGTTAAAATTTAGCTTTTTTTTTTTTTTTTTTAGACAAAAGGAGGGAATTGTTGGGGTAGTGTTAAGCATTCTAAATGTTAATTGGTCCTGCTTGCTGTCTGTTACTTACATTGTCTCTGATTGGTTAAATAAAATGTCAAGGCCTGAGACTGGGCAAAGACAGTGAAAGGTGGGACTTCCTGGGATTAGAGCAGGAATCCTGTGTTTTAGACAGAGAATTAAAGCATTCCAGCCAGCAGCAGGAAGAAGAAAGCATTCCAGCCAGGAGCAGCAGAAAAGAGGCACACACCATGGGTTAGAAAAAGGAACCTCATTCCACATGGCCAGGAACATCGGCATATCGTGGAGAATGGCAGTCCAAGGGAATGTATGTATATATGGGGTCATATTTGGGTAATTGAATTGCAAGCTAGCTTAGATGGGCCAGGATTTCACAACTCAGGCCTAGGCTTGTTAAAAATACCTGGTGTCTCTGTGTGTGCTCATTTATAACGTCTGGATAAGAATTAATGGCTGCCTAACCAATTTAATATAAATACTGGTTAAATAGTTTAATTAGCCATATATTTTTCTTTTTCATGTCTAACTGGAATATTATATCACAAGGGGATAGTAAAACACACCTCCAAGAATGTTGCTTAGGATTTTTTTCCGTAGAATGGAATATGAGACAGCAATTGAATGTGTGTGTTTGTGTGTGTGTGTGTGTGTGTGTGTGTGTGTGTGTGTATGTAAGCTGTAGCTCTCATGTCCAGGGAGATTGGGATTTTATAGAAACAATAAGAAATCACAAAGTATTAGGAAAGACACAAGTGTTGTTGAGAATGATCTAAAACGTGAGATTGAAGAGAAGTTATGTTTTACCTAGTATTTTAGAAAAACAGAAAATCTTCCAAAATTGTGTCAGTAGTCTACATCACTACTTCTCTTGATGGTAGAACCTTTGGGAAGGAAAAGTTCACTCTCTATTAAATGAAGAAAGAAGTACTTGCCTATCTTTCTAGCATAACTTTAGGTAAGACCAACTTTTTAACTGCCTGAAGCCTAGTCACTCTTAATGGACAAAGCAATAGCATAACCCCAGCTAGAGACAGATTCTATTTTTTTACTATAACATCACCCCCTCTGAAGTAACTGTAAAATTAGTTAGATGGTCTGAAACTTGGGAAGAGACTCAATCTGTTTTTTAATGCAAATCTGGTGATTCAGTTCATAAACTGTGTACCAGAAGGGATCAATGATTGAACTGCACTTCTAACTCCGACTTTCACGTATAGAACTTAGTAAGGAGTTTGTCTTCCATATCCAACCTTTTGTTCTTGTCATTCCACTGAATCCCAAAAGGGTAACAGTACAGACATTAAAGGAGTTCGGTCAATGGCCTGTCTGGTTTTCTTAAGCTAATTGACAACGCTGACTGTTGTAGTACGATACACCTTTAGTGAGCTTTTCTAAAAGACCCCAAAATTGCATTAGTGGTTACATTTGTATAATTGCCAGATATAGAAAGGAGATGTCTTTGATATGTTATCCAATTTCCAAGTGGTCAGCTTTAAACACAAATACACTGTACCAACTTTAAATGAATTCAGCAGGTTGTATTCATATACACATATGCATTTATATGCAACAATAATAAAGAATAAGAGGTCGAGAATTTGAAAGAGACTGGGTAGCATGGGTGGAATTGGAAGTGTTAGGTAAAAACATGACTACAGTACACATATAGGAAATTCTAAAAAAAAAGTTTCAAAGAAAAAAATAAAAGTTAAGAGCAGTTGTAACAGCAAGGATTATATTTTTATTGATTTACTGGCTCTTCCAGTAACTCCCTCTAACATCTTCTGCAAGTTATCTCAAACATTTCAATCTAAACAATTCATCTGAAAGACAGCATTTTTTTTTTAATCTGTAGTGTGAATATGAAAAAAAATAGAAGTTGATCTTGAAAGCTCTATGTACATTCTGTACTGGCTCTGGTTTTCATGGGAAGCCATGCCCAATCAAGGAGCAGCTTACTTTTGTCATATCTTATGATATTAATCATCTTATTCTCTTTCAGATATGTAGATCAATATTCAGCAATGTCTCCATCACACCCACAGAGTGGAAGCACCAATAACCACAGTGTACAGCCACAGCAGATCAGAAGCATAGTAACTCTCTTTCCCAGTAACTGTTTGAAAGGATCCAGTAACACAACATGGAACTCATATATGTTAACACACTGTAGGAAACTTAAGCCAGATTCAATCAAGAAATAGAAAGGAACTTCAAGACTCACTGATTCTTTCCAACACTGAGAAGAACATTTTTATTCATTCAATCTAAACCATGTGATAGACTATCTTCAAAGATATTCCTGTGAGTATGTGGCCAGTTTCTCAGGTCTCTTTTGAATTTTTTTCCTAACTGCTTATATTTCTTGTTCCCTTTTCTTTATCACTCAGTTTTATTTTGGTTAATTCCTACAATAAGGAATTCACAAATATCGTATCAAGAATTCCCCCCCAAAAGCCTATTCAACACACTGAAACATATCATTTATCCCCTCCACATGCCACCAGCAGAGAGAGCTTCAGACACTCAAAATATTCAAAAGTATATGTGATCCTCTGCTTATTTCTTACTACTGACATTTTAAAAAGATGGATGTGATGTATATTCTTCAGTTGCCTTTCTAAAACATGTGGTGCAATTTCTTTAATTGGGAATAAAATAATACTTCCAAACTTTGCTAAACAATGTGAAGATGCCTCCAGGTTTGGCTCATGTGTTTGTTAAGGATTGGTGCGTAGAAGGTAAAAATGAGGGACACTAGCTTGTTGGAACACAATGTTGTGGTAAACATTTTATTAAGCTCCATATATAAGAACACTAAGAGAACTTTCTTCATGAAATATTTAAGCCATATATGATACAATGAATCTAAAAGAAAAAGAACAAATGGCATCCTTACATTTGAATGTGTTTTATACAGCATTTCCTGAAAAGAAATTGAGATAAAAAACAATGAAAAAGAATATACATCAAAAGTTTTAGAAAAGATATTTATAAATAATTTACACAACTTGTTTAAAATTTTATTACTTTCTTTTCTCACATCTAGTTCCTCCAGATCCTGTTTTCTGTCTACTTGATACATTTGGATTTATTGTTATATTTTATTTAAGAATTTTTTTTTGTTTATTTTCCATTCAAATCAACATACACCTCCCTCCCCTCTTCCCAGTCTCACCTTCCCTTCCACTTTCCCCACACACCCCCACACCCAGTACTAACTAACCCACTCTGGCACATCAAACCACATCAGGTCTAAGTCTCTCTTCTTCCATTGAGCCATGCAAAGGCAGCTCTTCTAGAAAAATGAGCTCCAGATGGAGGCAACATCATCTAAGTCTGGGATAGACCCCGTTCCAATTGTTAGGGGATCCACTTGAGGACCAAGTAGCCCATCAGCTTCATATATGTAATGGGTCTAGGAATAGAGAAACTGTCTTGAAAATAAAGAGACAGTTTACAGTCATTCTTGTCGACACTATTTTTTTATTTATTCTTATTAAAACTTGAAAACATTCCTGCAACAATTTTAATGCAGATGCACAGTGCTTTCTTAATGTGCTATTTCATAGGCCTTCAGATTTACAAAGGAAAAAATGTGAATCAAACAGTCTGTCTAATTGCCTCAAAAATGCAGAACCACATCTTAGCTGGTGGATCTATTCACGGGTACTACTAGAATTAAGCCATAATTTAACATTCTATATTCCTAGGTACATAATCAACCCAGAAGCTCTTATTTATTCCCATGTCTCAATACTGGAAAACTAATACAAGAAATTTTGATATTTTGAAAACTTGTCACCAATATTTTCCTGTCCTGGATCTGGATTACTGTTAGTTTCAGAGAACTGAATCAGAACAAAATTAGAACAAAAAACTGACATGCAGTAAAAGGTTAAAAATTAAGCAGTAATATCTTCAGTGGAACAATTTTATTAAGGCCAACTTGCTTTTTGGGTTAATTGAAAATTCTACTGGACTTAATGTATCTATGGTTTATCTGTCTGTCTGTCTGTCATTGATGCAACACAAGTACCTAGAGTTAAAGGCAGTTGTGAGACATTATGTGAATGCCACAAATTGAACACAGGTTCTCTGCAAGAGAATCAAGTATTCATAACTACTGAGACATCTCTCCAGCTACCTTATAGACATATATAGTCATCAGTCTCCATATGAGGTCATTTTACAGAAAAAGAACCAGAAATAAACTATCTCTTCTCAGTAGAGAAGACAATGATTTATAGCATATTTAAGGCAGATATAAATATTCTCAAGAACATAAAGTTGCTTAAACTGATACAAATATACAAAACAGGAAAGAGTAATAGACGTTTTAAATTTCTTATAGTAATACTGGAAGTGTAAAATATATATTTAAAGTAAAAGTCATTTTCAACAGTATGTTAAAATGATAGAGGAAATTGTCCCTAAATAAAAAGACAAGTATACAAACTTATTTTATCTGAATCAGAGGGAATTTATTTTTTTAAAACAGCCTATTAAACTCTCTACAATACACATAATTAGTCCCTTATGAAGAAAAAAATGATATTGAGAATGGGTTAAAAGATGTTATCAAATGTTGGAAAGACATAAATTTATGACTTTATAACAAGGACAGTAAACATAGGAAAGAAATGATGGAGAAACCAATAGCCAGACCTAGTATATTAAAATTTTTGAAGGTGTGAGATACAAATAAATTACTGTGTACCACTGAGATAGAAATTACAAGCAGAATACAGAAATTAGAAATTTCAAACTTTGAGTTACAAACCACAGAAGGCCCCAGAACAACATCTCAGATGCTCTTAGAATTAAAACATACACCTGTCATTCACAATTCTGACTTCTTCTTATGGTCTATAATTATAATCAATAACTTGAGATATATGAGAAGCACATATCTATACATATATCCATACATAATTTTATACCAGGACATTGGAGTAGTTTATAAAACATTCCTTGTCCTCAAAAATTATATAGTTCCAATAATATAACTTAGATGAATGTCCATATGTCATATGGCAGCATGGTGGCAAAGAGTGATATTTCCACCAGATCCAACGGACTATTAAAAAAAAAAAAAAAAGAAAATTCAGCTGAAAAGGAGCTCCATGCAAAAAGTTGACAAACACCACGAAAGAGCTGCTCCTGAACTGAGGAAACATAGTTTTGTCAGATACAGTATAAATGTGAAAGTCTGCGGAAAGAGGATGCAGCTCCAACCGTGGAAAAGAGCGAGATAGGAAGAAGCTGAAGCCAATGTGCTTTAGGATGAAAAGTGTTATGTCTAAAACAACATGTACATCGAGAAGTGTCCAGGAAAGACAAAGGAGGAACTGGATTCATACCACATTTTATTGTATCTCCAGAATTTAAAAGTTCTTTAACAGCTATAGGCCAAAAATTTTGGAACTGTTTTGACCATTCTCTAAAACTAACAATTGTATACCCCAGTATTCCATTTCTTGTTTCTTCTTTTCTGTACTGTGGATTCTGCCAGTCTCTGTCTTTACCAAACAAGCCCACAATCTGGTCCTGAACTTAGATATTAGCACTAGCCCAGTTCAAATAATGGTAAACATTTTTTTTATGTTTTGTTCCTGTTCTGCAAGATAAAATCAAATCACTAGGTGGGATGTAATGCATTTTTGGTTATTTTTTATGATTTACCAAATGGTTTCATTTTTCTTGAACCACTTTTTTGAAGGAGTTGTAGATGAAGAACACAAAGGTGGAAACAAATGGAAAGCTTACAAACCACTGCTCACAAATAGGCTCTTTCACCCCCACAGATTGGCAGTATTTTGTGTGGAGGAAATATTTGAATGGGTATTTTAGAACAAATTTACACCCACGTAGTCTCCAAATCACATTGTATTCTGGGAAGAATCTTGACAACTTAGTTTTCACTCTGACACAGAACTCACAAAACAGAGGCCTGTATCACAGTTAGTGCATACTTTTTGTGCTGGTCCCTTCTGAGGCATGCTGCTTCAAGCTCCCCTTGAAGCTATGATTTTTCTCTGTAGCTGCTAAGCTCCATTTCTCACTGCACAGCTTCTGGCTAATTTCAGCTTTGTTGTTAGCCCTTAACTCTCATATGAACCCAGGGGTCATACTATTTCCTTTCTGTTGTTGCTGAGTATAGAACTGTGAGGGTTTTCATTTTGAATAACCTGTGGAAGACTGCTGTTTATTTGAACAACCACCTTCTACAGAAAGTCTGTCTTTGTATTTTAAAAGAAGTCATTCTGACTGCTGTTTCTTTTACTTAATCATTTGTATATGTATATGCATCTCTATATGATATGTGTGTGTGTGCAAGTGGGTATATAGCTATGACGACACAAGTAGATATGAATGTCTAATTAATCGTTATCTACCTTATTGTTACTTTCTTAATTTTTTTAGTTTTTCAGTATATAAGAATTTATTTTTATTTATTTATTTTATTGAAAATTTCATTCATGAAGACTTGATTTACATGTTTTCTAACACTTCCTTTCCCCCTCAAGCTCCTTTGTATCTCACTTCACTCTCTCAAATTCATATCTTTAACAATTACTGGTGTGTGTGTGTGTGTTTGTGTGTGTAACTTGCTGAGTCTGTTTAGTGTTACCCTACATTTATATGTTGCTGACAACTTGGCAAGAGATAATCATGCAGGGGCTCAACCTTGGACAAAAATGACTTCTCATTTTTCTTAGCAGCTATTAATTGCCTTACAGTTCCTCCTCTAGGATTGAAGCCTTGTGAGATTTCACCCATCCACATTTCTTTAAGTGAAAATATTTTCCTTTTATTTTTGAGATTACATCATTTTTTAGAATTCATGGGTGCAGCTTCAGATCCTTGTCTAGGGACCAGCCATAGGCACTTGGCTGTGTTTGAGTATTAAGAGTGAATTATTTTCTACACAGCAGACCCTAATATGAAATAAGTGGCTGTTAGTTACTCCAAGGTATAAATGCCACTATTACATCCTTGATAAAATCTTTCCATATGAGTCACTGTTGCAGATCACAGGCTTTACAGCTGGGTAGGACCCTTAATTGCTGTTTTCATCTTTGATAGCTTTAATAACATCTTCAGATAGTTACAAGAGAGAGTCATCAGGAAGGGAGATTTCAGGTTGGTTCTAGATGAATTCCTCCAAGCTCTGTGTCTGAGGTAGGTGGTCTCTTCAGAAATAGGATGTTACCTTCAAGTTTTGGGAGGCATCCAAAGGCAATCTAAGTACCCAGTATTGTTTTGGAGGTGTCTTGGACTATACTAACCAACAGCTTAAAAAGAAATTTCTCCTAACTGGCACTGGGGTTTTTCTTTCATAGTCTAAGGCTTTTGTAGGAAACAGTATCACTCCAAGTGCTATAACTTTGTTTGAACTACAAATATCTATAATCTATCATCTATATATACAAATATATATACATATATTTATACATTACATAATTATATGAAACTCCAACTTAGTTATCAATTATATTTATTAATATATAAAAACTGTAATATTAAGCTGGAGGAGTAGCCAGTAGGCTATTGGGAGGCTGGCAGGCCTGGCTCACCTTAACAGGTGGCCTAATCCTGGGGATAATGCCCTGGAACAAGGGTGGCCTTCACCACCTGCAACCTAAACTCTGTTAACTAATATATTTATTAATAACTATAAGTTGTTATATTAGGCTGACAGAGCAGCTGGTGGCCTGGAGGGAGACTGGCTGGCCCGACTTGCCTTAGAGGTCTGTAGGCCTGGCAGGGCAGCCTGGTAGAGTGGCCTGGCAGGGCAGCCTGGTGGAGCAACTGACAGGGCAGCTACATGATATTTATTAATAACATAAACTGTTATATTAGGCCATTAGAACAGCAGGTCACAGTCTGTCAGAGTAGCCATCAGGGCTGTCGTGAGGCCTGTGGACAAAGCCTGTAGGCTTGCCTTAACTCGAGGCCTTTAGGCCTTTCAACCTTAAACCTGTGGCAGGCTTTTTCCCGATAATTACATACACAAAGATCTTTTAATGTTTCAATGCTTGGCCCTAAGCTGGGCAGACTCTCAATTAGCTCACCTAAATTAATCTCAGACCACCTAATCCCAACCAGTCATGTGGCTTGCTGTACCTTCCAGAGTTCTCAGACACATCTGTCTGCTTCCATGTTTCCTGGTAGAAAGAGGAACTTGTCTGTGTAAAACCAGGGATCCTTTCTTGGCCTAGGAAGTCCCACCTTCCTATACTCTTTCTGCCCAGCTAATTGGTCATCAGCTACTTTTATTAACCAATCAGAGAGTGCCTCAGAAGGGGCATTAACCAGTTCTCTGAGCACTGAAATCAGCCTTTGAGAACCAATGTATTAGACCTTCCTCTCACAAATACATATTTATAAATTATAATATTAATTCATAATTTATAAATTATACAAATATGTATTTATAGGTACATATTTGTATATTACATAAATATATAACATGCATTTAAGTAAAAAAAATAATATGCTTCCTAATGACTTTTTCAAGCATTATTAAATTAATAGTAGTCATTCCTCCTACATTCCTTTTTCTCCATCCTTCCTTCCCACCCAATTTGTACTTTCCATTATTCCACTCATAGCAATTTTACCACAATATCATACATGCTCTACTCAACTTCATACATTTGTTTTTTTTTTCTTTTTTTCCTTTATTTTTTTATTTCTTCAAGTTATATCTCAATCGCAGTTCCCTCCCTATTCCCCCTTCAATCCCACCCTCCCACCCTCAACCTCCCATCCTCTTCCCTTTTTTCCTTTTAAGTTTAAGGTATATCTTATTTCCCCCTACAGTTTCCCCTTTCAGTCCAACAAATGGCTCTTTCTCTTATAATAATAAATACAATACAGTACAACAGAGGTAATTAGGCAACAGTTATGAAGGTTATATGGCTTAGCGTACATTCCCAATGTCCAGTCCATATGTATTTGGCACCTGACTTTAACATTCTACTATCTAAACATCTCCATGAGTTTAAAGGTCTATATCTGACTCAACATTCATACTAACTTGCAACACAATTTTAAAAGTATCTTCTTAGATTTATAACACTCTCTTGACTCCTAAACAACTCAAAATTTAATTATGAGACTCTAGATATCTGTTCTTCAACCTCCTCAGAGACCTGAGAGGGATAAATATATCTGATTTTAGAGGAAGTACAGGGCCTGCAGCTTCCCAAACTAAGAAATGACATACAAGTGGCTGCTGGGACAGTTCCCATTTTCTCTCCATACATTACAGCATGGATCTTCAGTCATTTGGCCCTGTTTCACTGACAGATATTGATTGTAGAGCAGGGGTTATGAAGGACTTACCTACACTGTCTTGGCAGAGCTAGGCTGTCGACTTACCTGTTTCCAGGTTTTGTCCTTTTTGGACAGCATTCTGTCTACAGTTGGAGCAAGGGGCTTTTCCTACCAAGAGATAGGCTTGCAACTAATTCAATCATCTCCCACTGGAGATTCTTCGATGCTCATCTTCTACTTGGAGGAGAATAGGGGGGTGCTGTCAGGAGTTGATATGTCTTGATATAAAAAAAAAAATCTAAAGTTACGAAAACATCTTTGAATGACATAATCTTCAGATCTCTTGAGATTTTTGAAGAGGCCCTATCTATCTCTTATATTAGGGTAGGCAGGTGTTTCTTGTCTCTTAGCAGGTTTATTTCTGATTAGCTTAGCAAGTAAGTATAATAGGCTGTCATAGTACCGAACAGAATGACCGGCTTGCATTAGCATTAGTTTGCATTTCTCAATTATCCTAAACAGTTTATGACAATTAGTAGTAAAAGGCCGAAACATCACATTTCATTTTTTTTCTTTACCTCCTAACCCTTCCATACCATTTCTCTGGGGTGGAGTGTCCTTATATAACAGTCCCTCATCTCAGTTGAGAGGTCGTATGAGGGCCAAGAGCCTCCTCATTCATTGGGGGTCTACTAGGCAGTACCATCAGTGAAAAGTGTCTTGTTGCCCAGGAGAGAGAACTACTAAACAAACAAACCAATAAGCAGAAAATAGATAAAAAAGACTAAAAAATGGAAAAAAATATAACTAATATATAAAAAATAAATAAAAAATAAAAATTAAAAATAAGAAGTCTATGTCCAAGTTCCTTTTGGTGTGTTAGTTGTAGTATCGATACTTTCTACTATATAGCTAAAATCCTACTATAAGTGAATAGATGCCATATGCGTCCTTCTGAGTCTGGGTTAGTTCACTCAGGATGAGCTTTTCTAGTTCCATCCACTTGGCTGCAAATTGCATCATTTCATTGTTCCTGAGAGCTGAATAGTATTCCATTGTGTATATGTACCACAGTTTTTTAACCCATTATTCGGTTGAGGGACATCTGGGTTGTTTCCAGTTTTTAGCTATTACAAATAAGGCTGCTGTAAACATAGATGAGGAAATTTCCTTATGATTTCTTGAAGAGGCATTTGGGTGTATACCCAGAAGTGGTATGGCTGGGTCCTGAGGCAAAGCTATTTCAACTTTTCTAAGATATCGCCAGACTGACCTCCATAGTGGTTGCACAAGCCTGCATTCCCACCAGCAATGGAGTAAGGTACCCCTTTCTTCACACTCTCGAAAGCATGTGCTGTCATTTGAGCTTTTGATCTTAGCCATTCTGACGCGTGTGAGAAGGAAACTCAGAGTCGTCTTGAGTTTCAATTTTCTGATGAATAAGGATATTGAGCATTTCTTCAAGTGTTTCTCAGCCATTATGATTCCTCCTTTGTGAATTCTCTATTTAACTCTGTCCCCCTTTTTTTGATTAGATTATTTGGTTTCTTGGCACTTAATTTCTTGAGTTCTTTGTAGATTTTGGATATCAGCCCTCTGTCAGATGTGGGGTCGGTAAAGATTTTCTCCCACTCTGTAGGCTGCCGTTTTGTTCAGATGACAGTGTCTTTTGCCTTACAGAAGCTTTTCAGTTTCATGAGGTCCCATTTATTGATTGTTGATCTCAAGTCCTAAGCTGTTGGTGTTCTGTTCAGGAAGTTGTCGCCTGTGCCAATTAGTTCGAGGGTTTCTCCCACTTTTTCTTCTAGTAGATTTAGTGTGACCAGCCTTATGTTAAGGTCTTTGGTCTACTTGGACTTAAGTTCTGTACAAAGTGATAAGTATGGGTCTAACTTCATTCTTTTAAAAATGGACATTTAGGTGGACCAGCACCATTTGTTGAAGATGCTGTCCTTCTTCCATTGTGCCGTTTTGGCTTCTTTGTCAAAAATTAGGTGGCCATAAGTGTGTGGGTCTATTTTTGGATCTTCAATTCAATTCCATTGATCTACTGGTCTGTTTCTTACCAATACCATGCTGTTTTTACAAGTATTGCTCTGTAGTACAGCTTGAAGTCTGGGATGATAATACCTCCAGATGTTTTTTTATTGTACAGGATTGATTTAGCTATTCTGGGCTTTTTATTGTTCCATATGAAATTGAGAATAGCTCTTTCCAAGTCTATAAAAATTGTGTTGGTATTTTGATAGGAATTGCATTGAATCTATATATTGCTTTCGGTAGGATGGCCATTTTTATTATGTTGATCCTACATATCCATGAGCATGGGAGATCTTTCCATCTTCTAAAGGCCTCTTCCATTTCTTTCTTCAAGGGCTTGAAGTTCTTGTTGTACAGGTCCTTTACTTGCTTGGTTAGAGTTACCCCCAGGTATTTTATGTTGTTTGTGGCTATTGCGAAGGGGGTTGTTTCCCTTATTTCTTTCTCAGCCCATTTATTTGTTGTATAAAGAAGGGCTTCTGATTTTTTTTTGAATTAATTTTGTATCCAGCCACTTTGCTGAAGGTGTTCATCAGCTGTAAGAGTTCTCTGGTGGAATTTTTGGGGTCGCTTATGTATACTATCATATCATCTGCACATAGGGATAATTTGACTTCTTCGTTTCCGATGTTTATGCCCTTGATCTCCTTTCATTGTCTTATTGCTCTAGCAAGAACTTCAAGTACTATATTGAAGAGATATGGTGAAAGTGGACATCCTTGTCTTGTCCCTGAGTTTAGCGGAAATGCTTCAAGTTTCTCTCCATTTATTTTGATATTGGCCACTGGCCTGCTGTATATTGCCTTTATTATTTCTAGGTACGGCCCTTGTATGCCCGTTATCTCCAGAACTTTTTGCATGAAGGGGTGTTGGTTTTTGTCAAATGCTTTTTCTGCATCTAGCCAGATTATCATGTGTTTTTTTTCTTTCATCTTGTTTATATGGTGAATGACGTTGATAGACTTTCGTATGTTGAACCATCCCTGCATCCCTGGGATGAAGCTTACTTGATCATGGTGTATGATACTTTTGATCTGTCCTTGACCAGGGGTTGTTATTTCCCATTATTTTGGTGTAGCTGGCTGTCTTGTGTTTCTTTTTTTTGTTTAGTTTCTGTGGATGTTTCTATTTCATCTGTTTTCTTGGGTGTAGTTATCTTCTCTGTGCTGGAATTTTCCTTCTAGGATCTTCTGTAGGGCTGGGTTTGTGAGGAGAAATTGTTTGAATTTGATTTTGTCATGGAATATCTTGTTTTCTCCTTGTATGTTGATAGAGAGTTTTGCTGGGTATAGTAGTCTGGCTGGGCACCTATGTTCTCTCAGGGCTTGTAGGACATCCGTCCACTCCCTTATAGCTTATAACGTTTCTGAGGAGAAGTCAGGTGTGATTCTGATGGGTCTGCCATTGTATGTGACTTGGCCTTTTTCTCTTACAGCTTTTAATATCCTTTCTTTTTTTTATTAAATACTTTATTTTTTTTTTCAAGTTACATCTCAGTCACAAACCCTTCCCAATTCCCCCTTCTTGTTCCACCCTTCCACCCTCTTCCCCCCAACAGCTTCCCCTTTCAGTCCAACAAATGGTTCCTTCTCTAATAACAGTAAATTCTATACAAAACAACAGAAATAAATATGCCACATTTATGAGTGTTAAATTGCCCAGTATACCTTCCCAATGTCCACTTCATACATATTTGGCCCCTGACTTTAACATTCTACCATCTAACCATCTCCATGAATTTAAAGTTCTATAACTGACTTAGCTTTCATACTAACTTGCATCACTATTATAACCATCTTCTTATATCTAGAACACCCTCTTGATTCTTAAACAACTCAAAATTTAATTATGAGACTCTAGCTGTCTATTCTTCAACCACCTCAGAGACCTGAGAGGGATAAATATATCTGCTTATATAGGAAGTGCAGGGCCTGCAGCTTTCAATACTAAGAAATGACAAACCAGTGACTGCCTGGACAGTTCCCCTTTTCTCTCCACACATTCCATCATCAGTCTTCAGCCTTTTGGTTCTGTTTCTCTGATAGACATTGATTGTAGAGCAGGAATTATGAAGGACTTACCTAACCTGTCTTGGCAGAGCTAGGCTGTCGACTTCCCTGCTACCAAGTTTTGTCTTTTTTGGACAGCAGTCTGTCTGCAGTTGAAGCAAGGAGTTTTTTCATGCCAAGAGATAGGCTTGCCACTAATTCAACCATCTCACACTGGAGATTCTTCGATGCTTATCTTCTACTTGGAGTAGAATATGGGGTGCTGTTAGGAGCTGATATGTCTCGATATCAAAAAAAAACTTAATTTAAGATAACGTCTTTGAATCCCATATTCTGCAGATCTCTTGGGGTTTTTGAAGATGCCCTATCCGTCTCTTGTATTTAGATAAGCATATGTTGCTTGTCTCTTAACACCTTGATTACTGAGTAGTTTAGAGAATATCTGTGATAGACTGTCATAGTAGCTAACAAAGTGACATGTTTGCATGACTAGGAGTTTGTTTTTCTTAACTATCCTAAACAGTTTTAGATGGTTGTTATCAAGAGGCCAGAGCTTCACATTTTAAAGTATCTCGGGCCCCAAACAGGTTTACTACGACCCAAATCAGCAGGAAGTCATTTTAAGAGAGCGACGTCCCATGACCAGAGGGTGGGGAGGGTGTTTCTCTGCCCCCCCTTTTTGGTTATTTGAAGGATAACTGAATACTCTGTTATTTAGGGGAATAGATTACAAGCTTGTAAATGGCCCTGTTTAATGGGTTTTGGAGGTTAAACCCAGGGACTTCCTACTTTTCCTTTTCTGTATCCTTCTTTCTCTCCTATGTAGGAGTGCATGGACTTGTTAAAAATTGAGACATAGACATAGCACAGGAAGGACCAAGAAAAAGGGTCAGATTATTGAATATGCCCTTATACCTTTGTATATTGATACAAAATTAGTAGTATATTTGGCTACAGTGGTATTGACCATTGTTTATTGTGCAAAAATAAGATCGTATTGGACTACATCGGTATTGATCTTTGTATATTGATACAAAATTAAGATTATAATTGTTCACAATGTTGTTGCCCCTTGTAAATGGATGTAATATTAAGATTGTATTGGGCTACATAGGCATTGATCTTTGTATATTGATACAAAATTAAGAGTATATTTAGCCACAATTGAATAGATCTTTGTATATTGATACAAAATTAAAGGTAATATCCTTTCTTTATTCTCTACATTTGGAGTTTCTATTATAACATTCAGTTGTTGGGGATAATGTAATAGACTCATCTGTGGCCAGATCTAAAGCTGTACTGCCTTCAGAATCATGCAAAAGATTGGCAATAGTTAATTTTGTTCTTCCTGACTCCTTATTACCCTCTGGCTACCTAAGAGAAGATGGTTCATGTTTTTTGTTTTGTTTTGTTTTTTGCTTTTTTTGTTTTGTTTTGTTTTTTTGCCCATCAGTTACTTTTATTAATCAATCAGAGAGTGCCTCAGAAAGGGAGTGACCAGATCTCTGAGCACTGAAATCAGCCTTTGAGAATCAATCTACAAGACCTTTCTCCAACAGCTAAATGAATGGAGAAGAGAAAGAAATTAGGGAAACCATACCCTTCATAGTATCCACAAATAATATAAATACCTGGGAGTTACTCTAACCAAGCAAATGAAATATCTGTAGGACAAGAACTTCAAGTCACTGAAGAAAGAAATTGAATTGAAGAGGATATAAAAAGATGGAAAGATCTTCCATGCTCAGGGACAAGAGGATCAACATAATTAAAATGGCCGTCCTACCAAAAGCAATATGCAAATTCAATGCAATTCCTATCAAAATGCCAAAATAATTATTTACAGACCTTGAAAGAATAAACTTCAACCTCATATGGAAAAACAATAATCCCAGAATAGGTAAACCAATCCTATAGAATAAAAGAAAATCTGGAGAGTCACCATCCTTCATCTCAAGCTGTACTACAGAGCAATAGCAATAAAACAGTATGATGATAACATAGAAACAGACAGGTTGATCAGTAGAATAGAACCAAAGACCAATAAATAAGCCCACACACCTACAGTTACCTAATTTTTGACAAAGAAGCCAAACCATGCAATGGAAAAGGAGAAACATCTTCAACAAATGGTGCTGGTCTAACTGAATGTCAACATGTAGAAGAATGCAAATAGACCCATATTTATCACCCTGCACAAAACTCAAGTCCAAGTGGATCAAAGACCTCAAAACAAAAGTGGACACACTAAATCTAATAGAAGACAAAGTGGGGAAATGTTCAAACTCATTGGCACAGGTGAAAACTTCCTGAACAGAGCATCACTAGATCAGAATCTAAGACCAATAATAAATAAATGGAACCTTATGAAACTGAAAACTTCTGTAAAGCAAAGAACACTGTCATTAGAACAAAATGGTAGTGTACAGATTGGAAAAAGATCCTTATCAACCTCACATTCAACAGAGGGAAAATATCCAAAATTTGTAAAGAACTCAAGAAATTAAGCACCAATAAACCAAATAACCCAATCAAAAAAATGGAATATACAAATGTTGCTTGCTACTGGTCTGGTAATTCACAAGAGGAATCGCTAATGGCCAAGAGACATTTGAAGTAATATTCAACATCCTTAATCATCAGGATTAAGGATGCAAGTCAATGCAAGTCAAAATGATTCTGAGATTCCATCTCACACCTTTCAGAATAGCTAAGATAAAAAATTCAAATTATAGCACATGGTGATAAGGATGTGGGGAAAGGAGAACATTCCTCAATTGCTGGTGGGAATGCAAACTTGTACAAACACATAGGAAATCTGTCTGGTGATATCTTAGAAAACCCAGTCATACCACTCCTGGGCATATATAGAAAAGATTTTTTTTTTTACCACAACACGAGGACATCGGTTCTACTATGTTCATAGCAGCTTTATTCATAATAGGTAGAAACTGAAAAGAACCCAGATGCCCTTCAACTGAAGAATTGATTTAAAAAACTGTGGTACATTTACACAAAGGATACTATTCAGCTATCAGAAACAAGGAAATCATGCAATTTGCAACCAAATTGATGGAATGGGAAAAGTTCATCCTGAGTGAGCTAACCCAGACCCAGAAAGATGCACATGGCATGTATTCACTTCTATCTGGATGTTAGCTGTATAGTACAGGATAGCTATCCTACAAGCCACAGACCCAAAGAAACAGGAACCTAGCATAACTATCCTATGAGAAATTCTACCCAGCAGCAGATCAAAACAGATCCTGAAACACACAGTCAAACATTAATGTATCTCTGGGAGCTTTGTACAAAAGAGGAAGGAAGAATAGAGAGACCTGGAGGGGCAAAGAGCAGCACATGAAGATCAACAGACCCAACCAACCTAGACCCCTAGAAACTTACAGAGTTTGATACACTAACTAAATGAAAAAGAAAAAAGAAACTTAGACTAGATGTAGACCCTACCCCCCCTTTATATAAACTTAGAAGAAAGTCAACTTGGTCTCATACAGAACTCTTTGCAAGTAGTCAGGGGGCAGTTTCAGTCATGGACTTTGTTACCTGTTAGTGGGACACTTTACCCTAGTTGAGCTGCCATTTCAGGGCCCAGAGCAAAAGGAATCTCTTAGCCCTCCTGTGACTGATAAACTGAGGTGGGCTGATATGTGGGAGCCCTGCACACAAGAGGAAGATAGATGGGAGATGTGATAGAGGGTACGTAGACTTTTCACAATTGCCTTGGCAAAATGGAAGAAACAAATAACAGTTCTAACTAATCTCATTGAAAATTTAAAGAACAGAAAAATGAAAATTTAAAGAACAGAGAAAATTTTATACCAAATACAATTTAATATCAATAGAAGAGAAAATTAAAAGGTATGTAAAAAAACTTTCAGTGTACAATAAATACATTTGTTAGCATTAACTAATAAAAAAAAGAATATCAATGTGAATAAATACTTAATACACTATGTGGTGGTTTGAATGAAAATGGCTCCAATAGGCTTATAGGGAGTGGAATTATTGGGAGGTGGGGCCTTCTTGGAGGCAATGTGTCACTGGGGGTGGGCTGTGGTGTTTCAGAAGCCCAAGCCAGACACATTAGCTCTCTCTCTTCCTGCCTCATATTGATCCAAATGTAGAACTCTCAGCTCCCTCTACAGCACCATGTCGGATTACCTGCTGCCATGCTTCGTGCCATGAGGGTAATGGACTAAACCTCCAAAATGTAAGCCAGCCCCAGTTACATGTTCTTCTTTATAAGTGTTTCCCTGGTCATGGAATCTTTTCACAGTAATAAAACCCTAACTAAGACATGCTGAAATATGAATTATAGGAAGATAATTCTTGTCATTTTTACATTCTGAGTAGAATGCTTAATGTGCCCTTTAACACACTTTATAAGTACTCTAGAATATATAGAGAGTACATAGGGTAGGGTGTGCACCTGAGAGAAGAAAGCACCCCAACTGGGGGAGAGCAGGTCACAGTGCTGATATCTGACTGGGCTGTCTGTCTACTAGTTATGCTCATAAAATAAGTTGTAAAGAAGGCTGTAAATTTATTTTGAAACTTAATTTCCTCTTCTGCTTTAATTCTCTTCACCACTGTCACTTCCCAACATTGCCAATACCATTTTTCCTTAAGGCAAGTTGCTTTGATAAATGTGGGTCTTATATTCCAGAATGAAACATCCTGGCCTTCAGTCTAACTCATTATGTTATATTTTTAGTCATTCTTTTCCAAGTGAATCAAACTATCTATTATTGGTTTTAGTTTTTTTTTAAATTAAGTAACAGTGCACAGGTCATAGAATTGTTGGGAATTTCCAAAGACTTAGGTTGTCTAATTTAGTGGGAGCCACTACACAATAATGTTGGTTCACTCTCCCTGAAGGATCCTGGCCCCATTCTTCTGCAGAAGCGACTTTCATCTCCCTTGCCAAATCTCTGCCACTTTATCAACTCAGTCACCTGGGATGCCTTCTATCCTCCATTTCCAGGTCCTTTTAATTTCATGCCTGAACTCTTTCAGTAGTCTTTTGTCTCTGATCTCCAGTTTATTTCCCCTCCCATCCCTCTTGCTCACTGTTGCCAGACTAATCTCTCTAAAGAATCATTCTGACACTGCCATTTCCCTGTTTAAAAATATTTAAAGAACTTGTAATAGATACAAAGAGAATTCAAAACTGTTCACTGACAGCAGAACCGGTTCCCAAAGTATGAACTACCTATCATTTATTACTTAGAACCAGGCAGTTTGCACAAATTTTCTATAATCCTCAGAGCAACGAAGCAAGGCAGGGGCTGTTATTCCTTTTTACAAACAGGAAATGGTGGATCACACAGGGTTTAGAAATAGATGGAATACAGCAGCTAGCAGGTAAGAGCATATAAAGAATCTCTGGTTTTGTTTCCCAGTAAAAGCTTTGTCCTTCCTCACATGTTAACTTCTAAGCAACTGAATATTTACTCAGTACAGTTTACACTCTGTACTTCTTTTCCCAGATATTTTGCTATAGGAAGATATCTACAATTAGGCTATGAATCCCTGGCAGGGAAGGGCAACAGTCTTTTTTTTTTTTTTTTTTTTTTGCATCACTTAGCCCATTTCTAGAATGGGCTAAGTGATGCAAAATGGATTCAGAATGGATTCAGAAAAAGTCCATATTGACTGAAGAACTACTCCATTAAAAACAGAAAGAAAGCATTATTGATATCTAAAGTGGTGCTTGAGTTTCAAGAACAATTTGAGTGCTATGTAGGCAACCTTGGTTTTAGGAGGCTGAAGGTGTTAAGTATGAGAATCGTGTGTTGGAATCACATGAGAGACTGGGGATGAAAAGCAACGGTAAATTATAAATTTTTAATGTTCCATGATGAATTTTGCATATCTTCCTGTTCCTGGCTCTGAGTAATAATTGTAGGATTCATTAGTGTTCAATTCACAGTACACTTTTTGTGAACTAATGAATCTGCTACCTAAGGATCTATCCTAATAGTAGCCTTGTTTAAAAAAGAATTTATGTCATCTGTCTTAGGAAGAAAATATCATTTTATTGTCTGCTTGTGATAGTCACAGTGTAATGTTTGACAAATAATTATACATTTTAATTTTTCAGTGTGTGTATGTGTGTTGTATTTCTTTTGGGGTGGTTAAGAAATTATTAGAGAGCATTGATTTCTGCATCTAGATGTTTTGAATATATCTCTGAAGAATAATGTAATAACACAAAAATATTTACAAATTAAATTATAACATTTAATAAATACAATGACTCTCAAATTTGAAAAGAATAGATAGACCCAAAGGAAGCTTCTCATTTAAGTGATAATAAAATATAAAAATGGTTAGAGGTTTAAAACATGCAATAAAATCTCTCCTCATACAAACAAGCCCACAAGCATGAATTCCTGAGTTGAGCAGCTTCATTGTTGGTCCCTAGATAGCTGAGTCTCCTTGCAGGAAAGAATTGGCAATAAACATCTCATAATTTTTTTTCCTCTCTTAGCAACAAATGGTTAGTAGTATAAGTGAACAAAACTACTCCTGGAACGCAATTACTAGTACTTAAGCAGAGAGAAGTTTGAAATTAACTATATGAGCAATTTCTTATCTCACTTGACATATTGGATAATAAATAAATAAGAATTACAAAGTGATGCATGCAAAAATGAAATTATGAAAAACATAACATAAGTAAAAATTAAATATTTAGTATTATTAGTACTTGAAAATTCAATTTCAATCAGTGGCATTTATATTTTTGGAATTTTAAGTCATAAAAAATTAGCAATAAGGAAAAAGTACCATGAAGAAAAAATATATATTTAGCATGACTGTAAAAAACGATCTTATTTATTTTATTAGGTAATTTTCCATTTTCTTCCTGAGTGACAGTGCCTGTCTGCTCTGCTACATAATTGGTTTCAGCTGCTAGCCATCTGACAAAGTCAATTATTTCTTGTCTGTCTTATGGTCCTAGGAGAGATCTCAATATCTCATGAATTTAGTTTGAAGCAGCTCTGTTATGTAATAAAAAAGAGAATGAAATCATGATTCCTCTGCATGAAATCTTCTGCATACAGATGCAGTCATACACAGGAAATGTGATCAATTTCTGTCATGGGTATAGGGAAATCATATTTTCATGGAAAGTATTTTCATTTTCTTGCCAAAGTGATAAAATTTAAAAGTGTTTGTAACTGCAAACCTTCTAAACACATTAATATATTTTCTTGTGACTTGACTATATTTCCTATGCATTAGGGATGAATATGACCCATATTCTTGATACCTGCTTAAAATACAAAATGTGGGCAAATGTGGATTATATGTGTGTGTGTACAAAGTGGAAACATTTTCTCGAAGCATTCAGTTATAGTTTCAAATTCATAAGACATCTTGCTCTTGCCCTCTTGAGTGTGGATGGAAGATCCTCCTAGTTTTTCTTCTTTACTCCTTCCAGCCACTGCCCTGGCCCACCCCTATTATCTTTGTGACTCTTCCAATGGTCCACAAAATTATTCTATGTTAGGGATCCTATGGCCACTAGACTTGGCTGATATTCAGCTAGCTTACTTGTGCCCTCCTCATCCATCTCCACTCTGTTCCTTGTGGGAAACCTCTATCCCAGCCTGTGTGGGATGCCTTAGCCCTTCATCTCAGTTCATCTTCATTCCCCTCAGAACTGTCCCTATCCTTGACCAGACCCAAAGTACTACTACTTCTCCCTCTGAGTTCCTTTGTGGAGCCACACAACAAGTCTTACTTAAAAGAACTCTATAAACATCCCCTTCTACCTCCTGCTCAACTATCATCCACCCCATCCACTGCATTGATCAGAGACTTCCAGAGCTGCATCCAAGTTCAAACAAAGTTTCAGATCTTGGAGTAGTCATAGTATGTATGATAAAATCACAGTGTGGACCTAACACTAATAATTGTAGTCTCACAGTTAAATTTTAAGTTGTTTATGAATTAAAAGGATGTTCTAGGTCTAAGAAGATGTTCTTAAGTTGGTAATGCAAGTCAGAATGGAAACTGAGTTAGGTATAGAACTTTAAACTCATCGAGATAGATAGATAATAGAATATTAATATCAGTTGCCAATTATGTATGGACTGGACAATGAGAATGTATGTTATACCTTATAATTTTCATAATTGTGGCCTGCTCTTATTGTTTTGTATTGTATTTATTGTTATAAGAAAAAAACCTTTAGTCCAATAAAGAGCCTTTATTGGACTAAATGGAGGAGCTGTTGGTGGGAAAAAGATATATCTTACATTAAAGTATATCTTTACAAAAAAAAAAGTAGATAGAGAGTGAGGTGGAAGAGGGTAGGAGGGTAGGATCAGGAAGGGGAGGTGGGGGTGGGCTCTGATTGAGATATAACTTGAAGAAATAAATAAATGTTGGAAAAATGTAGTGAATATAGTATACTACAAAATACTATTCAAATTTTAAACAGAATGAAAGTCTGTTAGGCATGACAGTGTGAATAAACCTAAAAGTCATCACAAGACACAGCCAGATAAATATCACATTATCTTACTTATGCATGGAATATGAAATGTAAATTCACAGCAGTAGATAGTTAAGTATGGATACCAGATACTGTGAGATATAAAATGGAAAGAAGCAATGCTGCTCAGTTTCATTTTATTTTTATTGAGATGGGCGTACATGGATCTAGTGGATAAAAATGAAAAAAATAGTTATAATAACTTGTATCCTTCAAAATTGTTAAGAACCTATTATAAGTATCCTCACCATAAATAAATTATAAGATTATGAAGTGATGGATATTTTAATTAGCCTTCTCTGCCATAATGTATACATGTATTGAAGCATTTTATTATATATATATATAAAATTGCCAAAATAAAATTTTAAAGTTATGAGTATCTACTAGTAAAAAGGAAGTAGCTGAATGACTTTAGTTATATTAACACATTCATATTATAATACTAATTAATAATTCAAAGTTAATTTTTCTTCCTCAGTAAGAGTATTCTTCTTAGCATAATTCATTAGTGCCTGTGTCTAAGAGACAGTAAACTCAATGAGTTGTATACATTTTCATAGACCAGTTGGTAAAATATGTTAAAGTAGGAGAATATTTTTCCACATTAATTTCATTTAGTCACTAGCTTATTCTTCCTAAAAACTTTCTGAAGGAGAAAAAAATGTCCTCATTTGGTTGTTGAAGAATCTAAAAATTAGTTCAGTTAGACCTATCATGTTATCCTTCTTGTCCTGAGTTAAAAGTCAAGTAGAAAATGCATTTTGTTGTATCTTCTTTGGAAAGAAGAAATAAATGCCTGTTTTTATGTTTAAATCCTGAGGGAAGAAAACCCAGATGTCAGGACAGACCACCAAAAGGGAAATGATGTCTCATACTGGAAACCCAACAGTATTCTCAGAGCTAGTCAGGTTATGGGCCTTAGTAAAGTATCTGCTATTGCCACTTTAATAGATATATTCAAACTATTTAAAAATTAAGACCACTAGCTATTATTTGTATTCTGTAATTTCTCTTCAGCATTAAAGCACCAATTAAACCTTTCTAAGTCAAACTACAAATGTATGATTTTATTGATACCTATCTGTCATGCAACAAGTTTTGAGAGCTATTATGTGGTGAGAAGAAAAATAAGTTGGAGACTCATAAAAAAAAGTTGGATCAGGGGACAGTGAGGAAGAAATAAGAAAAAATAAAACAAAAAACTTATATAAACATAATGGTTTGGTTGGAATAATTATATAAGCAATGTATTTAGTTGTGTGTGCTTATGTGGTGGTCCCCACAGGCTCATCTATTTGAATTGGTCACCAGGGAGTGGAGCTGTTTGAAAGATATTAGGGATGGTGGCCTTGTTGGTGAGAATGTGCCATGCAGGAGGAGCTGCAATGGGCAAGTAGTCCACTGTTTTCTATGGCTGCAATGGGTGTACCTTAGAGAGGCAGCATCCCAGGGGCTTTATCTCTGGATCATTTTGTACTGCTGGCATGCCTTATAATTTTTGTTATTGCTATATTCCTCATATATCTGGCATAATGTAATTGGACATAAAGAGACCATCACTGCCTACAGTCTGATGTGACTGCTTCCTGTATATTAGCCTACTTTGTTGGACAAATTTCCTGCAGAGCAACATAAAGATGTACTTTCATGAAATAATATTGTTTAGATGAATTGATGATTTAATAACTCCTGATAAAGATTTTATAGAATTCCTGATTTGATTCAAATAATTTTTAGAAATCAAAAAATTAAGATAGTTGATAGAAAGTTAAAGTCAGAATCAAAAGTAGAATGTGCCTCCTCTTTGTATAATAGTAAAGGCTGCATAGGTTAGAAGTTCAATGAGCTCTCATGCATTACAAGCATGTAAATTGTACTAGGAAGAAAAATAGGCTTGGAACAAATTAATGATCAAGGAAAACATTCACTCTAGTTTAGGTCCAGGAATGAGGTCACAGGTCTTGATGTGCATCATGATTATTAAGATCATAAACAAGTAGTCAGTGATTTTTATAAGAACAGAGAATGTATGATTAGCTATTTTAACTCTACAAGACTTCAAAAATAAGACATAAGATAAATGACCTGGTTTTGGTAAAAACCTTGTTAACCTATGACATAAAAATCTATCACTCTGAGCTTATAATGAACATATGGAATGAGAGACAGAACTATTTCTTTGAACTTATCATGAACTTGTGAGATGAAAGATAGATAAAACTATTACCTTGAACTGAAAATGAGCTTAACAAATGAAAGATAGATAGGACTACTGCTTTGAAGCTATAATGAACTTGTAGAATGAAAGATAGATTAAAAATGTTTATTTTTATACCTTAGCCCTTTTATACCACAAAACTCATACCTAACTAAAGTTGTTGGAGCCTGCTTTGCTTCATTCACTGTGTGTGTGTGTGATTTTTTTCCTCCTTTTTTTTATCCGCCATCTAGCCACCATCAGTGCCAGTCTATGCCAGGGGCCATCAACACTGGTTTCTCTCTCCTCCCTTTCTCCTGCTGCTATCAGAGGAGGAACCACGCTGTGTACCATCAGTGCCTAATCACTGCCACAAACTCTACAAATTCATCTTACCTTTGGTGTCAAAGCTGGTCTTTGACAGAGTAAGAATGGCCTTGATGGAGGAAATATGTTGCTAGTGGGGGGCTTGCAGGTTTCAAAACCCAACACCAGGCCCTGTGTATCTCTGCCTATAGCCTTCGGATTACTACACAGCACTCTTGCCTACTGCTAAGGAGCCATATCTTTCTACTCCCTATCATGATGATCATGCATTAACCCTCTAATACTGTAATCACACTCCCAGCTAAATGTTTTCTTTTATTAGAGATATCTTGGTCACAGTGTTTTTTACCTATCAATAGATCTGTAATTAAGACAGGTTTCATACAGATCTCATATCAATGCTTCTATGCATCAATGCTTATATATACTTGTACATAGGTGAAAATAGTGTTGCAATTGTCCTTATGTGAAACATTGTGCTCCCCCCAGAATATTTTGTTATAAAGTACAATGTTATTCATGTAGTCTTAGACTGTTATGTGAGAGTGGGCTTGTATTAGCTATACATATGTTTATACAAATGAAATGTATTACTACATATTATAATAGTTCAGTCAGCAATTATATTAATTTAAAAGAACTGTAACATAATGTTAAGGGAGGAAGAAAAATAAAATAAAATGGAAAGTTTGGTCAAAATTAAAACACATAGAAGAGAGTGACAAACAAAAATTAGTAATAGAGAAGATCAGCATATAAAACAAAAGCAAATATAATAAATATTGGTCCAACTGTGTTATTCACGTAAATTATACCTGTAAAATAGTTAATTAAAACATACGTATGTAAAAAATGAATGAAGCAATGAACAGATGAATATTTTTTCCTCAGGAATTGAATATATTTGTTTTCTTCTTAATTGTACAAAACTATGCTGAGATGTGGTAAATGATACATATAAATAAGATGTAATGTTCAATAAGAATACCATTTTAAACACATATTTAATTTTCTTATTATCTTGTAATTTGCAAATCTATAAAGTACAATGTGATATTTCAATACATGTATAAACTCAATAATGATCAAATCATGTCTTTGACTTTTGAGTTCTTTTCCTTTAGTCATTCAGGGAATATGTGAAAAGTTATTTTAAAATATAATCACCCTACCATACTAAAGAACATTGAAAACTCTATATTTAGTAATTGAATTCAAACTCCTTTCACCTCTCATGACTTTCCAGGCTAAAATAATTACTAGCATACATTCACATTAACTTCAATCTGTTCAAACTAACCACATAGAGAAAAACATGTAGCTGTCTGAATTTTACTTCATTTAACATAATATTCTTTAGTTCCATGCATTTTGCTGCAAATGTTAGCTATAAAATTTTGTTATAAATGTAGGTTGTTTTGCATACATATAAATGTATAAATATTCCATTCTTTATCCATTCATCTATTGGTGAAAATCTAGACAGATTCTATATCTTAAATATTGTGAATAAAGTTGTAATAGTCATAGGCATCCAAATGTCTATTTGATGAAATATCATTTTCTTTGCCATATACTCAAAAGTAGGATAGTTCTGTCATATGTTAGATTCTGGAACTGCATGCTGTATTTAATAATGGCTATACTAATTTTTATTCCAACCAAAAAGTACTTAATTTTAGTTTTCTCCACACCCTAACTAAAATTTCCAATATTTATTTCTACTTTTTGTTAAAATTAATTCAAACTTATCTTATTATACTTTTAACATATTTCTTTGAAAGCTAGTGATGCTGAAAATGTTACAGAAATTCCTTGAGCATTTGAGTTTTCTCATTAGGATTCACTGGCAGTTAGCTTTTTATGCTAAAGAGTTTTTATTTTACTCCCATAGTAGGAGTATTAATCTTTTGCAGATACATAATTCATAGGAAAATATTTTTCTTTTTTTTGCACCAGAATTCAAGACTTTAAATTTGTATTAAAGTACTGAAGCAAAAACACATTGTATAGCACTCTTTTACAACACCCAGTGGAACTCCCCACCTATTTATAGGAAAATAGCAGTTTCATACATTGAGGAAACAATATAAAATCAAAATATATTGACATTCTATCATTCATATTTTTAAAGTTTATATGAATATCCAGTCAAAACCAACAAAGTATCTTTCTTTAAATGTTATCTCTATAGATTCCAAGACTTCATGGCTGTATACTCTCTTTCATTGTCCTTAGAAGGTTCTGTTATTGAATAGGTAACAGTGTAAAAACCCCTGAGTCCTTTCTTTCAAAAGAAGAGGGAAAGAGAGAGAGGAAGAAAAACTTAAATTTCATCTTTTTTTCCATGTGGTTTGAACTCCTTCCTTCATCTTCTGCTACCCTGGAAGCCCCATCAATCCCAAAGCATCTACCATAAAATCTGCATCTTTCTCCTCTTCCTCTACTCCTCTTCCACTGAGGCCACTGAAGACTCCTTAGGTGGTCCAATCCAAGGTACTTTGTTTCCATCACTTTCATCATATTTCATGGCCTCCTTGGCAGCTTTGTCATCTTCCTCACTATTGAAGTACACAAACCCACAGTCTTTGGAGGAAGCAGTTTCATCATCAGTGATTATTCTTTCATGAATAAAGTCCTTACTTGATTCTTTTAAGATCTACTCAGTGGTATCCTCAGATAACATTTTGACAGACAATTTTGGATGGCTGATTTGTTCCACTTGGCAATTCTTCATGGTCCCCACATCTTCAGCCTGATTGTTCTGTCTTCAATCACCATTTTATTACAGAAGTTTAAAGCTACGTTAACACTATTTATTTATTTGTTTGTTTGTTTGTTTATTTAATATCCCTATTAGAGTCCCACCTTCTCTCTACCCAGTTTCATGCTCCCACGCTCTTCCCTCGCTGGTTCTCCTCGGAAAAGAAAAACCTTACCCCCAAACCAACCCTGGCTCTTGAGACTAAGAGCATCCTCTTACTCCGAGGCCAAACAAGGCAGCCCACCTAGGGAAAAGTTATCCTCAAACAGGTAATAGAGACCATGCCAGAGACAACACCCTCTCCACTTGCTAGGGAATCTACATGAAGACCAGGCTGTCTATCAGCTATAGATGTGTAGGGGGCCTAGGTCCTGTCAATATATACATTTTGGTTGGTGTTTCAGTCTCTGTAAGCCCCAAGGGGATTATTTGAGTTGACACTCAACAGTGTCTTCTTGTGGAGTTCTCTTTCTCTCTCAGTCCCTCTATTCTTCTTCTCACTCTTTGACAAGACTCTCTGAGCTCCACATAGTGTTTGGCTGTGGGTCTAAGCTCCTGTTTTGATCCACTCATGAGTGGGGCCTCTTAGAGGATAGGTAGGCTAGGTTCCTGACTACAAGCATAGCAGAGTATCATTAATAATGTCGGGAGTCAGCTCTCACATGCAGTGAGTCTCAAGTTGTAGCATTGGTTGACCATTCCCTTCATCATTTATCCATTTTATAACTGTACATCATGTATGCAGGGTAAATTATTGGTAGAAGGTTTTGCGTATGGTTCGGTGTCCCCTTCTGTCTACTGAAAGTCCTGCCAGGCTAGGAGGTGGTCACTTCTGTCTTCATGTCCTCTGCTGCTAGGAGTCTCAGCTAAAGTCACCCCATATCCTCCCAGGAGCATACCCTTTAACAGATCTCCTCTTTATTTCAGAGGTACCCACCCATTGGTTTTTCCTTCTCTCTCCCAATCTTGTCATCTCTCACCCCCACTCTAACCAGAACTGATTTCCACTCTCATTTCCCTCCACATATCCTCTCCCAGACGGTTCCCTCTCTACATCCACCTCCATTGTCTATTCTATTTCCCTTCCGAGTGAGCTTAAAGCACCTTCCCTTGGGTCATCCTTGTTACTTTGCTCCTTTGGGTCTGTGAGTTGTAGGATTGTTATACTCTACTATATAGCTAATATTCACTTATAAGTGAGCACATACCGTATACATCTTTCTGGGTCTGGGCTATCTCACTCAGAATGAGCTTTCCTACTTCCATTTATTTGCCTTCAAATTGCTTGATTTGTTTGTTTTTAATTGGTAATATTCCATTCTGTAAATGTACTAAAGTTTCTTTATCCATTCTTTCGTTGAAGGACATCTAGGTTAGTCCCAGTTTCTGGCTATTACAATTAAAGATGCTATGAACATAGTTGAACCAATGTCTTGTGGTTTGGTAGAGTATATTTTGTGTATATGCTCAGGAGTGATATAGCTGACTCTTTAGGTAGAATTATTCCAAATTTTCTGAGATATTGCCAGATTGATTTCCAAGGTGGTTATACAAGTTTGCACTCCCACTGACAATGAAGAAATGTTCCTCTTTCTCTTGAGGCCCACTTTAGATTTTAGGATAACTATAACCCCTCTGTTAAAATCTACTTTAGTCTTTAGCATAACTATAGATCTTTTGTTGGGTCCTACTTTCGTTTTTAACATGTGTGTACCCATCTTGCCTTTAGTCTCCATTTTGATCATGGGGTAAAACTGAGTTCAGTTTTTCAGGTTCTGTCTGCCTGACATAAGAATGACCTTTTACTTACAATTCAATATTTGTTGAATGTTCTGTTTGAATTAATGGTGTATGTTCTACTTAAACAAACCACAATATCCTGCTATGTTCCTTTCTCCCAGAATGGTGGGGAACTAGAAACCCCCACGTATTCCCTACCCTAACCCCCAGCCAATCAGCTTAAAAATTTTTGTCTAGCTACTGAGGCACAGTATACACGAAATAGAATTGATTCTTCTTTCTTGGTTAAACCCAATGCAGATGGGATAGAATTGATTCTTCCTGCTTAGTTATGATTTTTCCCTTAAAAATTTCACTCTAAAAAGTACTCAGAGTCACAGTCTTGTTTCTCAAATCCAGAATGAGTCCCTGACTTTGCTCAGCATTCAATCAACTTTATTACTCTGAGCATGGTGTCTGAGTGGTCAGTGTGGTCTATTCTCAAAACTCAACATTTGGGGGCTCATATGGGATTGCCCTCCTGCCTTCAACCACCACTCAGTGAATTCTGCAATGCCTTCATGAGGGAGGTAAGTTTGTTTTTGCCTAGTTTCTCTTTCCTTAGTAGTCTAGATTTTGAAAGACGTAATGGAGATAGGCTGGATACAGCATCTTTAATCTCCCAGTTCAGAGAAAATGACAGATGCCCTCTTTCTTCACTTGGCAAAGGGAGTGGGATACCATTCCTCCCCTTTGGGCTTGCACAATCCCCCACCCAGGGGACTCACCATGCAGCACTTTGTCTGTAGTCTTTGTTCCTCATCTGGGTTATTATCCTCTCTGTCCTTCCACTCCTCAACTATCGGTCAGTCCCAGTACTCCCTGATGTCTCCCTTCAATACTATCTTGGACCATTTCAAGAACTTCCAGAAGATTGTCACCAGATCAGGCAACAGGATTTATCCTGTAAAACTTCACATATTGTGTGAGTTGGAATGGCCTACATTTGGTACCAGGTGACCATCTGAGGGTTCTTGTTCACTTGCTGACCAACTTCCAGTCAAATGTCATATTTGGCCATCCAGGATACCTGGATTAGTTTTCTTATATAATCACCTGGGAAAAGCTCTTAAAAAAAACATTTATTTATTTCTTCAAGTTACATTTCAATCATAGTTCTCTCCTTCCTCCTCCTCCTGGTCCCACCCTCCTATCCTCTTCCCCCTCACCTTCCTATATGCTTTTTAAAGAATTTAAGGTATATCTTCTCCCCCAACAGCTCCCCCTTTTAGTACAATAAAAGGCTCTTTTTTATATAACAATAAATAGAATACAAAACAATAAGAACAATTAGGCCACAATTATAAAAATTATAATGTATAACATACAGATCCAATGTCCAGTCCAAATGCATTTATCAACTGATATTAATATTTTGTTGTCTATCTATCTATATAAGTTTAACATTCTAAACCTAACTCAGTTTCCATCCTAACATACATTACCAACTTAAAACATCTTCTTAGGGCCGGGCGTGGTGGCACACGCCTTTAGTCTTAGCACCAGGAGGCAGAGGCAGGTGGATCTCTGCGAGCTCGAGGCCAGCCTGGTTTACAAAGTGAGTCCAGGACAGCCAGGGATGCACAGAGAAACCCTGTCTAGAAAAACCAAGAAAAAAAACCCATCTTCTTTTTTTTTTTTAATAATTTATTTTTTATTTCTTCAAGTTACATCTCAATCACAATCCCCTCCCTACACCCCCCTCCAGTCCCACCCTTCCACCCTCCTCCCCCTCAACCCCCCCATCCTCTTCCCTTCTTTTTTTTT
>CAJQZJ010000398.1:1964288-1986560 GCA_907164525.1 Lophiomys imhausi
CCCCCCCATCCTCTTCCCTTCTTTTTTTTTTTTTTTTTTTTTAGTTTAAGGTATTTATTTTCCCCCCAACAGCTCTCCCTTTCAGTCAAACAAATGGTTCTTTTTCTTATAACTATAAATACCATACAAAACAACAGAAATAAATAGGCCACGATTATAAGAGTTATATGGCTTAGCATACATTCCCAATGTCCAGTCCATATGTATTTGGCACCTGACTTTAACATTCTACTATCTAACCATCTCCATGAGTTTAAAGTTCTATATCTAACTCAGCTTTCATACTAACTTGCCTCATAATTTTAAAAATATCTTCTTAGATCTAGAACACACTCTTGATTCCTAAACAACTCAAAATTTAACTATGAGACTCTAGCTATCTATTCTTCAACCACCTCAGAGACCTGAGAGAGATAAATATATCTGATTATATAGGAAGTGCCCATCTTCTTAGACCTAGAACATCCTTTCAATTCTTAAACAACTTAAAATTTTACTGTGAGACTGTAACTATCTAGTCTTCAACCACATCAGAGACCTGAGAAGGATGAATATATCTGATTATACAGGAAGTGCAGAGCCAGCAGCTTCTAAAACTAAGAAATGACAGACAACTGGCTGCCTGGACAGTCCCCAATTTCTCTCTGTAACATTGGAGCATCTATCTTCAGACTTTTGGCCCAGTAACTCTGACAGGTATTAATTGTAAAGCAGGAATAACGAAGGACTTGCTTGCCCACCCTGTCTTGGCAGAGCTAGGCTGTCAACTTACGTGCTTCCAAGTTTTGTCCTTTACGGATAACATTCTTTCTCTTGCCCAGTGACAAGTTTGCCACGAATGTAGCCATCTCCAAATGGAGATTCTTTGATGCTCATCATCTACTTGGTGTAAAATGGGAGGGTGCTGTCAGGAGCTGACATATCTTAATATCAAAAAAATCTTAAGAAAACATCTTTGAACACCATGTTCTATAGATCTCTTGAGGATTTTGAAGACCATCTATCTATCTCCATATATTTGGATAAGCAAATTTTACTTATCCATTTATCAATGGTAAATAAGTTGTTTATATGTTATACATGCTAAAATGAAAGAAAGCATAGAATATCTCAGTGATATAATTTCAAGTCATATAACAACATACTCAGGAACTGTATTGCTGATAATATACTAATTCTGTTATAATTGTGAAAAAAGCCACCATGTTGTTCTTAACAAAGGCAAAATATGTCATGTACTTAGAAAGGAAAACAGAAGGTTAATTATACTAGAACACAGAGGAGTTTTGAGTATATTATAATATATTAAATTACCCACTAAGTAAAAAACAAAATGACAAAAAAAAAACTTTAAAGATTGCATGAGAGTTATAGAGTAGTCAGAAATCATGGAAATAGAAGTTAATTCTAAAAGGACTTGAGCAGAAATCAACTGAGAGTTATTATACCACAGGAATCACCTTCATATTTTTTAGAGAAGTATATCTTACTTCTTAGAATTAATGCTTAACTACTATGTACTTTTAAAAAGTTTAAGTTAATAGCTCTATGATACTTATATACACATGAAAAATTAGAAAATATACTTTAACTATTAGATAAGCAAATAAGAACCTTTTCCTATGATTCCCCTTTATCACAAACAGTTGCTTTCTTTTCATAATATTTACATGAAAAATAAGACAATGAGGAAGATAAAGTTACAAAGTCTTCCCATATTAAACGAGACTTACAAAATTACAACAGACTATCATAGAAGATGCCTGTCCATATCTTTGTCTCGTTAGCCTTGAAACAAAACTGGGAAAAAGATAATCTTAAAGTTCATTTTTGAATATAGAGTCCTGTCTATTTTATCTTACATAAAGAAAGAAAAACATGTAAACAGATTTAAAAATGGGATCTGACAAAATAGGCTAGCTGAATTGTGGTTTAAATTGTCTTTTGAAATGTAGCCTCTGCTCTTACTCACCAGCCACAATGATATTCCTTGACAAAGTTATACAAACATCATATAATCAATATATCCCTGAAGTTTGGGTAGAGGCTGAACTATGTTCCCTCTGTCGGTAGGGAAAACTGACACTGTGATGTTACTGCCCTCTAGTGGGTGGAATGTGATAGGATTAGTTAAAATTACAATGTATAGTAAGTTAGAGGCAAGGTGGGAGATGAGTGGGGACAGGGCGCATGAAGTGAAATTCACAGACACACACACAATAAAAAGAAAAATAAAAAAATATTCAATAATGATAAATGCTATATGCTGCCATTTTATATAATACTTTCCTCTTTATGAAATATGTATTTGATATTCCAATAGGGTAATCAGGAAGGCCTTAATCCTCTTTATAACAAAATATGTAATTTGAGGAAAGAAATTTCCATGGTAGCAAAAGTTTAAGATAGGAGCTCCAGATATCAATGCAGAACTTTTCGCTATTCATTACAATAGGATCTTCAAGTCATGGCACAGGCCGTACTAAGAATTTTAAACTCAGAATTTGTCCTTTAAAAGAAAACCAACCTATAAATTAATCATTAACTGCATACAAAAATGTGCAATACATATAATTAAGACATAATTCATATTTAAAAGTGTACACCTAATAAGAATCATTTAATCTGAATTATATCAGTTCTGTGTATTGTGTTAAAATAAGCTAAGGTAGCACTTGTTTCATTTGCATAATATTTTAAATTTAATTTTCAAATTTTCATACACATATCTAATACATGTTCATCTCCTGCTACCCTGCACCAAATCCCCTATCCCTCCCACACATCTTTCTCTGAACTTTATTGTAAATACTGCTTTTATTTCTTCAGATGAGTGGATGAGAGTCATACCCGAGATTTATGATGGTGTGGAATGAGCCCAGAGTGGTTTCATAGGCCTATATTTAGAAACTTCTAATCTCCATGCAAGCTAATCTGCAAGCCCAGATATCGAAGACTTCTGCTTCCAGCCTCTATCTGCTAACCTAAGACTAGAATTTTTTTTTTTTTTTTGAGCCTCTGAAACTTACTGCTGAATAAGCTTACCCTTTGTAGTTCTTTGTGAAATCTGGCTGGCTGGTTCAACTCAGCTGTTCTGGCTCAAACTCCTCTCCAAGCCAACTAATTCAAACTGGCTTCTCTCAACTTCTCACTGAATTGCTCTCCTTGGAAAAATTGCTTCTGAACTCCATGAACTGAATTGCATGATTTCAAATGCATTCAACTGAACTTCACTGAACTGTATGTACTCCTGAATTCTATTGTACTTTATGAATTAATTTACTTTCTCTCTGCACTGCTTTTAAGAAACTTCTTCCTTTGTCTTCTTGTGAGAGTCATTCTGTCAAATCTTTCTCTGATTTGTTACTTTGTATGCCCTTCAATTAGACATTACAGCTTGGCATTAAAAGTGTACTCTAAACTCCAGCCAGAGCCAATTAAGTTGTATCATGTCTAAATTCCAGCCAGAGGTATTAAAGGTATGTTGTGTCTATTTTCCAGACAGAAAGAAATATGTATATTCCAACCCGAGTGATTAAAGGGGTACTAAGGACCTGTCTGTATTTCAGCCAGATCACTCACACACAAGCCTAGGTCTTTGCATATGATCCCTTGCCAGAGCAGCCATGGTGCTGGATTAAAATACCTCTATTATATTCTCTCTCTCTCTCTCTCTCTCTCTCTCTCTCTCTCTCTCTCTCTCTTTCTCTCTCAAATAATTCACTGAGTTTAACTAGTGCTAATTTGGGAATCATCCATTGGGGAATGAATGATCTACTACTGGGCACATCAGCCCAAGGGAAAGTACCGCTTCTTTACCCGGCAGCCATCAGCTGCCAGCAGTTCCTCATGTAGGATTGGGGAGCTCAATAGCTTCTACTTAATCCATGCTGGAAATTTAACTGACTTGATTTTGTGCAAGTCTTGGATAGGGATCCACTGACACTATGAGTTCATGTGTAAAACAACCAAGCCATATCCAAAGGAAAACAATTTCCAACATTCTTCCCATCTTCTAGATCTTATACTCTTTTTATCTGCTCTTCCAGGATGTTCCCTGAGCATTGAGGACAGTAGGCAGGTTTTGAATTGAACTTTTATTTTAACCTCCTTCATGTATAAGTGTCTACTGATTTTGACTGATGTGAAAATAAGTTTGTTACCTTAATATTAGTTTCAGGGCCAAATCCTCATTTAATAGTTGAGTAAACTGAAGCAAAAGAAGCTATATGAACTGCAGTTGTTTGATCTTTGTCTGGTTTTCAGCATTCCTTGAAGTGTTGCCTCAAATACAATGTTAATTTTGATTTGCTTTCACCCTTAGAAATGAAAGCCTTCCAGAAATTGACTGTTAGCACAAGAAGGTTATCCCAACAGCCATGAGAGCATCAGCGCCTCATGGCTCAGTGCTTACCTTGAGGTATGTTCTAACTACTCATTTTACAAGTCAAAACAATGTTATTTCAGACAAGAGGGCAGAAACAAATATATTGGCTTATTTAAAACTGTACACTAACTAGATCAATCAAAAAAAAAAAAACAATTATATCAGTGCTGTTGGGGTCCAGGAATAGCCGCACACTGACCACATGGACACTGGTCTCAGGGTTGAGGAAAGTTTATTAAATACTTAATCAAAACTGATCAATCAGGGACACAGCGTGAGCTCAGAAATCAAACTCTGACCCCTATCTGCTCTCAAGATAGGCTTTTTATAGGAAAACCAAATGCAGGAGGCAAGTGGAGGGTAACATTGCATTCGATGCTCATTTTGGACAAAGCATTATCAGCTAACCTTTAAGCTGATTGGTCCTAAGTGAGGCTGGTTAAGGGTTTTCCAGAATATGAAGATGGAAGAGCGTGTGTAATAGAACCATAGTGTCATAGTAGATATAAGATCAATCTGACCTCTCAGGGAGATTTTTAAGTGTCAACTTAAGTGGTTACATCTAGGAGGCAGAGCCAGAGAACTTGAAGTTAATTTCACCTTATGATCCACATGGAGACTGAACATAAAATGTCTGCATCATATCAAAGGACCAGGTCTCAACAGGTAGTACATATTGTGTCAAAACAAGTTGCTACTGCTTGTTCTGTTTTTATAATATTTTAAATTTAATTTTCAAAAAGTTCATACATACATATATAATACATCTTCATCATGTTCATCCCCTGCTACTTGCATATATATGAAAGTGTATATCATATATTATATATAATAAATATACATTACATACATATTTATGTATATTACATATAATATATATATCATATCAACCACATCAGACATAATGTGCCAAACTCAAGAAGAACACATTTTTATCACTTTTGCTTCAAGCTGCTATACTTTCTATAAACACAAATATTTACTTCATTGTTTGGAATAATCTACAACAATGGAAGACAAGAACAAGCAAACCAACGTAGCCCAAAAAAACTTACCATAGACCTAAATAGCAAAACAAACAAATATAAAAAATTCCTTTTATAAGTTCCTCTTCCAATTTTTTCTAACAGAAATTTTGCTTGTCAATAAATGAAAACACATTCTATTTGTTCTTCGCTGACATATATGCCCCTGTAAAACAAGTAAAAATAATGATAGGGGAAAATAACAGTGGTTCTAAACTGAAGATAAAATTTCAGCCATTTTTCATGTTCCTGAAATCAAAAAAGAACATTGTCATAATAAGTTTATATGTGCAATTGGAGTGTGACTTCATTTTATATTTAGAATCCCTGGATTTCTATTTTTAAATAGAGCAATAAATTTTTAAAGAAAAATTTGACCAATTCAAGAAGAGTAACAGCTCTTTTATCGATATAGATAGTTCTTAAATACAGGAATCTACTAATATTTTCCTAAATATTTTTGTAAGAAACTAGTTCAATCTTCAATTGGAAGTAATTAGTAGTAATTAGTAATTCTACATACAGGGTACAATTTTATTGCCTTTAAAAGTTAAGATAATAACCCTTTCCTCTACTCTGCCCTTTGTCATCAAATTTTCCAGTCAACGAGAGATTATTTTATTAAATCAAGAGATATTTGAGAGCAATGTACTTAAAAGGTCAAGAAAAAAGGAACAAAGCCCTATGTTAAAAAGTGTGTTTAGACTTAACCATGAAAATTTATATATGCAATAATGGTTTCAGTCCTACGATATTTATGTTTTCATCTGTCATTGTTAAGGTATTTTACCATAGCTAATACTGATGAAATTGTTATAATTTAAAATAGTTAACAGTAAAGAAAGTATGTATACAGAGGTAGACTTCTTCTATTACAATGAGTGCTGAAGTTCTATATTTTTCCAAAATATCATAGATCATAATTTGAAGAGCTAGTACTGTAATCATTGTAAAAACATTCAGTTGTGTCTTCCTTTAATGAGTATGACAGCCTTGAAATCAAAGACTGTCCATGGCTATCATACTTGACAACAGGACCCAATCATAGATTATATATTAACAATATAGAGATTTCCTCAATACATTTTGCATTGACGCCAGACAGGTTATAATTTTAAAAATCATTCAGTGGCTTTATAGGACATTTTCCTAAATATGCATAATGATTTATACATCTATTTCTTTTATTATTTTATTATCTATCTATCTATCTATTTATTCATTCATTCATTTATTAACTTTACATCTGGATCCCAGCCCCCTCCCACCCTCTCTCCCTTTCTCCTCACCTTCTCCTCAGAAAAGGGGACAACCCCTTCTATCAACCCACCTTGGTCTTCAAGACACATCAGGACTAAAAACATCCTCTCTTACTGAGGCCAGACAAGGCAGTCCAACTAGGGTCAGGTGATCCACAAACAAGCAATGGAGTCCATGTCAGGGACAATCTTTGTTCCACTTGCTAGTAGATCTCCATGAAGACCAAGCTGACTTTCAGCTATATCTTAGGGGTTATATATGTATAGGGGGCCTAGGTTAATTGACTCTATTGGTCTTCTTTTGAAGTTTTTGTCCCCTTAGAATCCCTCTGTTCTTCCTCCTACTCTTCTACAAGACTCTCTGAGCTCCACCTCATGTTAGGCTGTGTGTCTCAGAATCTGTTTTGATCTGCTGCTTGGTGAGGCCTCTCAGAAGATGGTTATGCTAGGTTCCTCTATTCAAGCCTAGTAGCATATCATTAATCGTATCAGGAGTTGGCTTTCTCCCCTATTTTTAACTAAGATACATTATATAAAAAGAAAGGTTTTGAAATTTCAGCTGTTATAACTTAAGGATTTTCTTCATTTTGTTTTTTTACTGTCATTATCAAGAAAATTATAATGTATGTATCAATACTACCTGCTGGGCCAGACATTTGCCTTCATTACTTTTTTTTAGATAATTTATTTTTTATTTCTTCAAATTACATCTCAATCACAATCCCCTCCCTTCTCCCCCCTCCAGTCCCACCCTTCCACCCTCCTCCCCATCAACCCCCCATCCTCTTCCCTTCTTCTTTTTTTTTTAGTTTAAGGTATTTCTTTTTTCCCCACAACAGCTCTCCCTTTCAGTCCAAAAAATGGTTCTTTTTCTTATAACTATAAATACAATACAAAACAACAGAAATAAATAGGCCACAATTATAAGAGTTATATGGCTTAGCATACATTCCCAATGTCCAGTCCATATGTATTTGGCACCTGACTTTAACATTCTACTATATAACCATCTCCATGAGTTTAAAGTTCTATATCTAACTCAGCTTTCATACTAACTTGCTTCATAATTTTAAAAGTATCTTCTTAGATCCAGAACACCCTCTTGATTCCTAAACAACTCAAAATTTAACTATGAGACTCTAGCTATCTATTCTTCAACCACCTCAGAGACCTGAGAGGGATAAATATATCTGATTATATAGGAAGTGCAGGGCCTGCAGCTTCCAAAACTAAGAAATGACATACCAGTGGTGCTTATCTAAATATAAGAGATAGAAAGGGCATCTTCAAAAACCTCAAGAGATCTGCAGAATATTGCATTCAAATATGTTTTCTTAACTTAAGATTTTTTGATATTGAGACATGTCAGCTCCTGACAGCACCCCCCTATTCTACTCCAAGTAGAAGATGAGCATCGAAGAATCTCCAGTGGGAGATGACTGAAGTGGTGGTAAGCCTTTATCTTGGCAAGAAAAACCCCTTGCTTCAACTGTAGATAGACTTCTGTCCAAAAATGACAAAACTTGGAAGCAGGTAAGTCGACAGCCTAGCTCTGCCAAGACAGGGTAGGTAAGTCCTTCATAATTCCTGCTCTACAATCAATGTCTATCAGAGAAACGGGGCCAAACGGCTGAAGATTGATGCTGTAATGTATGGAGAGAAAATGGGAACTGCCTTCATTACTTTTTAATTGCTGAAAACAGACACCATTATCAAAGCAATTTATAAATGAAAACATTTACTTGGAACTCATGATGACAGATGGTTAGAATCCATGATCATCATGACAAGGAACATGGTAGCATGCAGACAAGAATAGCACTGGAGCAGCAGCTGAGTCTTCACATCTCATCCACAAGCAGAGGCAGAGAGAGAGGCACTGTTAATGGAGTGGGCTTTTACAATCCTACAGACACCACCATTGACACAACTCCTCCACAACCACATCTACTAATTATTTCCAAACTTTCCACCAAGTGGTGACCAACCACTCAAAAACCACGACTTTATGGGGACATTCTTCTTTTTTAATGTTTACTTATTACTTCAGGTTACATTTCCATCATAGTGTCCTCTTACCATCCCTCCCAGTCCCACCCTCCCACCCTCTACCCCCTATCACTTCCATCCCACTCCTCTGGAATGGAATGTTACTACATATCAGTCCCCTGTCCTAGTTCAGCAGTCATATGAGGGCCAAGAGCCTCCTCATACACTGGGGGCCTACAAGGCAGCACCACTAGAGCAAAGAGTCTCATGGACCGGTAAAAATGTCCATGTTCCTGTTCCCTTTGGTGCATTGGCTGTAACATAGTTATCCTGTATTATATGGCTAAAATCCAATTATAAGTGAATAGATGCCATGTGCATCCTTCTGAGCCTGCATTAGCTCACTCAGAGTGAGCTTCTCTAGTTCCATCCAGTTGGCTGCAAATTGAATGGTTTCGTTGTTTCTGATGGCTGAGTAGTATTCCATTGTGTAGATGTACCACAGTTTTTTTAATCCATTTCTCGGTTTGGGGCATCTGGGTTGTTTCCAATTTCTAGCTATTACATAGTTGAGGAGATGTCCTTGTGGTTTGGTGAGAAATCATTTGAATGTGTACCCACAAGTGGTATGGCCAGTCTTGAGGTAGAGCTATTTCAAGTTTTCTAAGGTATCTCCAGACTGATTTCCATAGTGGTTGTACAAGTTTGCACTCCCACCAGCAATGGAGGAATGTTCCCCTTTCTCAGCAATCTCGCCAGTATGTGCTGCTATTTGAATTTTTGTTCTTAGCCATTCTGACAGGTGTGAGGTAGAATCTCAGAGTCGTCTTGAGTTGCATTTCTCTGATTATTAAGGATACTGATTATTTCTTCAAGTATCTCTCAGCCATTAGCGATTCCTCCTTTGTGAACAATCAATAAATGGGACCTCATGAAACTGAAAACCTTCTGTAAGGCAAAAACACTGTCATTTGAACAAAATGGCAACCTACAGACTGGGAAAAGATCTTTACCAATCCCACATCTGACAGAGGGCTAATATCCAAAATTTACAAAGAACTCAAGAAACTAAATGCCAAGAAACCAAGTAATACAATAAAAAAATGGGGAACAGAGCTAAACAGGACATTCTTTTTCTAAGCACCACAGAGGGAACAGAAAGAATGTGATCATAGATTTTTTTTTAACTCAGCTTATTTGTATCTACTTTAATAATCTGTTGTCCTAATTGCCTATCATTTCAACCTAAACATTATTTTATTAGAGGAAGAACACTAAGCAGAATACTTAAAATAGATGTTCCATTTTCATCATTTTCTCATTACTTCAGCTAACATATTTTAAATAGAATTAAATACATGTGCTTCATTGTACCATAGCAGAATCAAGTAAGTCCATGGGAAGGCTCCAT
This sequence comes from Lophiomys imhausi, assembly GCA_907164525.1. Taxonomy (NCBI): domain Eukaryota; kingdom Metazoa; phylum Chordata; class Mammalia; order Rodentia; family Muridae; genus Lophiomys; species Lophiomys imhausi. The sequence continues at coordinate 1,974,360 of CAJQZJ010000398.1, forward strand.
GAACATAACATCCGAATTCAACTAAGTTTAATGTCCTTACAATCAACCTGTAAATGAATACCCCTCAACATCTAGTGAACTTAACAAATTACCATATGTGATGTAATAAAATAATACACCCATGACTCATTTGTCTAATTCCTGGCTTCCAGTTTCCCAGGAAACAAAGCATATATAATGAAGCATTTTAAGTAATGTAGCAGTGATACTCTATCCCAAGGCTTCACAGTGCTTTTCCTACAAATAGGAAAGATATTCTCAGTGCATATGAAAGACAGGAGAAACCACAGATGTTTGTCACACTTTGTAGATGTGTTGTACGGCATTTCATAATGCTGAGAAATGTTCCAAAGTATTTTAAGAATGTAAAAATAAAATGAATGCTTCCATGAAGTTAAAATAGTGTGGCTGCATCAATTTCAACATTTTTCTAAAACTACCAGCACATCTAAGGTAGAAAACAAAGATTATTGACATAGTTCCACTTAGTTGACTAATTCTATAAATAACTGACTAAAGCCACATAAATGTTTTTAATGTTATATCAACATTTTCTTTCTAATACATCAAACATTGGGCCCTACATGACAATATATTAATCCTTAATTAAGGTGTTTAAGACTTACATTACTATGAGAAATATTGATTTTTGGTCAATGATTCAACTGTTATGCTGAAGGATCAAACCAATATTTTAGACATGAAGATGTACTAACCAGCTCTATATTACTATGATAAAATACCAGGGGCACTAAATTATAAAGAAAGATTTTCTTAGTTCATGTCGTTGAAGGCTAAAGTTCAGGTTGACAGCTCCATTGAATAGGTGCTATGTGTAAGAGGGAGAAGTCTCATGTATAAAGAGAGCACAGTGAGTATGGGGTTGAGGAAAACAGACATTCTCTATGATAGAGAAATACTTCACACCTCTGGTAGCCTAAGGTCACCATTTATCTTCTCCTTTCAAGAGTTCCACCAAGTCTAAAAGCAACCTGGGAACTTAACTTTCAATAACAATGGGTACTTGTGTACATAAAAATCACAAGCAAATCATGAGTTTTTACATACAAAAATGCATGCTATGAGGAGAAAAGATTATAACATTAGAACCGAAAAGTATCAAGAACTTTACTAATCAGACAGAATCCCTTTACACTATATACTGAAGAAGCTTAAAGAAATTGTCAAGCTTGAGTCACATATCTTGGTATATATCACGATATCACCTAAGTATTAAGATAGCTATGAAGTCCTACTTTGTGGGAAGCTATAAGTAGAGGATGAGAACCAAAGAATATCCATTTGGAGATGGTTTCATTAGTGGCAAGCCTGTCACTGGCCAAGAAAAATTATTTGCTTCAACTGTAGACAGAATGCTGTTCGAAAAGGACAATACTTAGAAGCAGCCTAGCTCTGCCAAGACAGAATAGACAAGTCCTTCATAATTTCTGCTTTACAATTAATGTTTGTCAGAGATACTGGGCCAAGAGGCTGAAGATATATGCTCTAATGTATGGAGAGATATTGGGTACTATCTAGGCAACCAGTTGTCTGTCACTTCTTAGTTTTGGAAGATGCTGACTCTACACTTCCTGTATAATCAGATATATTTATCCTTCTCAGGTCTCTGATGTGGTAGAAGACTAGATAGTTATAGTCTCACAGTTAAGTTTTAAGTTGTTTAGGAATTAAAAGGATGTTCTAGGTCTAAGAAGATGTTTTTGAGTTGGTAATGCAATTTAGGATGGTAAATGAATTAGGTATAGAAATTTAAACTCATGGAAATAGATAGATAATACAATATTAATATCAGTTGCCAAATATGTATGGACTGGACATTGGGAAAGTATGTTATATGTTATAAATTTCATAATTGTGGCCTAATTATTCAAAGAAAAGAATTATGAGTTCTGGGAGAATGGTGAGAGGATGAGAGGGTGGGGTCAGGAGGAATGGAAGGAGGAAACTGGAAGATGGAGATATAATTTGAAGTAATAAATAAATATTTTTTAAAAGTGTGGTAACCCTGTTCCTCCTCCTCTCTTCTTTCCAGAATATAAAGGATTTTTACTGACTTCTCAACATCTCTGATATTACCATACATATCTGATGTACTAAAACAACTGAATGCTTTCTAGTAAACATTCTATTACTTTAAATTGACCTATGATGTCATGTCTCATTTATCCCAAGAAAAAAAATTTCAGTTTCAAAAATCATCTTTTTTTTTTCTAAATAAGAAAGTCAGGTTCTTGTTCTCTCCTCAGCTAATAATAACAAAGAATCTGGCATTTGTCCATTAGGAAATGTGTATTAATGCCCTGATGGAATTAGTCAGGTTTGAAACTAGTAATGGCCAAAAAAGTTTTAAAAAATAGCCTCAAAAGAAATTAAGACAGAAAAGAAAATCATTACTGCCCCCAAAATGTCATGGTTTATTTATATATGAATGCTGAATCAGGAAATTGCCATGTGGGTGAACTGCTATTAGTAGAAATCATTGCCAAAGGGAACAGTGGTTTATTTTATGTTTCCAATTTAAGTGATCATCATTTTATGATGTGTTCCCAGTGGATTCATAAATAAGTTTATCTTGATTGCATTTACCACACACAGGAAGTGTTACCATGGGACTTTTTTGGGCCTGATTTTTCTAATTCTAAACCACAAGATTCTTGGAGTTTATGCCTCATGATTTCTCCTCAAATTCAATTAACTGTTTAATTTCAGGGTCCTTTGACTTATCTGACATCTTAATTAAATGACTTTTAGATTTTGATTATAGTTAGTAATTCTAAAAAAAAAAAACTCATGCTAAACCTGTGAATCTCAAGAGAACAGTAATTATTTCAACATGAGCTTTGCAATGTTCTTTCTTTTCTCCTACAATATCTGAGAAAGGTTTCTTAAGTTTATATAATGTGCTAGCTTTACTGATTTGTAATATAAATATGTTATCAAGGCACCCCATGTGAGATTACTGTGAGGCTGGAGTATGGCATTCAACAAAGGATTTAATTAATGTTCTGAAGATTTAATTGAGATACTGCCTACTCGGTTTCAGTCATCATTCCCCTAACCAGACATGGGCTGTAGGTATGTTTTCATGAACTGAATACTTCATAATTTAGAAGGACATTTGTCAACTCAAAGTGTTTAAGCAAGAATAATTTATAAACAAGAAAGTTAATGTTAGGAAGCAAAAATAACATTTAATTTCTGTTTAGATGTATAAAATTTGGATCATATAAACTAGATAGCCCTTTTATGAACAAACTGTGATCAAGAGGTTGGGATTGAAATGTGCCTGCTTTGAATGTGCAGTGGGGCACTAATATTAAAGAAGAATGACTCTCTTGAATAGTTTAATTAATTGGTTTAAAAGTTACTTAAAGATAAATTATTCTTTTTATCATTAAACCAAGCATTTTTGCCTTCTAAGTCATGAGTCTTAGTGAGATTTTAAATGTTTATGTTCTTTTGCCTTACAGAAGCTTTTCAGTTTCATGAGGTCCCATTTATTGATTGTTGGTTTTAGGTCCTGAGCTGTTGGTGTTCTGTTCAGGAAGTTGTCACCTGTGCCAATGAGTTCAAGGGTTTTTGCCCACTTTCTCTTCTAATAGATTTAGTGTTTCAGGCCTTATGCTAAGGTCTTTGATCCACTTGGACTTAAGTTTTGTTCAAGGTGATAAGTATGGGTCTAATTTCATTCTTTTACATGTCAACATCCAGTTAGACCACCACCATTTGTTGAATGCTGTCCTTTTTCCATTGTGCAGTTTTGGCTTCTTTGTCAAAAATTAAGTGACCGTAGGTGTGTGGGTTCATTTCTGGGTCTTCAATTCGATTCTGATGATCCCCTGGTCTGTTTCTATACCAGTACCATGCTGTTTTTATTACTATTGCTCTTCTGGGTATACATCCAAATGATTCCTCACCAAACCACAGGGAAGTTTCCTCATCTATGTTCATAGCAGCCTTATTGTAATAGCTAAAAACTGTAAACAAACCAGATGTCCCTCAACTGAGGAACGGATAAAAAAAAAACTGAGGTACATCTACACAATGGAATACTACTCAGCTATCAGAAACAGAAAAATCATGCAATTTGCAGCAAAATGGATGGAACTAGAGAAGCTTATCCTGAGTGAGCTAACCCAGACTCAGAAGGATGCACATGACATCTATTCACTTATAATCGGATTTTAGCTATAAAATTCAGGATAACTATACTACAACCAATGCACCAAAGGGAGCAGGAACATAGACGTTTTTTCTGTCAATGAGACACTTTTCCCTAGTGGTGCTGCCTTGTAGGCCCTCAGTGTATGAAGAGGCTCTTGGCCTTCATATGACTACTGAACTGGGGCAGGGTACTGATATGTAATAACACTCCACTCCAGAGGAGTGGGATGGAAGGGATAGGGGGTAGAGGGTAGGAGGGTGGAACTGGGAGAGGTGGAAAGAGGGCACTGTGATAGAGATGTAACCTGATGTAATAAGTAAACATAAAAAAATAAATGTTTATGTTCTTCTAATTACAGTGATTGAAAACTTAGAACAAAGGAGGTGAATTATTTTTGTGAGTGTTATCCATAGAAATGAAAATCTTATTATATTAACCTGAAGAAGATTGCAATCTTTGTTATAAAATGCAAGCCAAGACACCAAGAGTGAATAATAAATAAAAGCTACCCTACAAACAAATTTAATAATAGTTAAGCAGAAGCGCTTTCTTAGTAACCATCTTTACCAAACAGTCCTGATTCTACTGTGTGTATACTATTACTTACTGCAATATATAGTATATATTTTTGTAGAATTTGAGTGAAGATGTCCAACTGTGATTTTTTTTCCTATAAATAAGTAAAAACAGATTTGTTTTATAATTCTGTCTTGCAATTAAGGTTAAAAAGTACTTATTGTTTTTCATTTTCTCTGAGTCAGTTTGAAGATACACAATTTTACAACCACTTGAAATATGAAATCTATTAGAAGGAAATTACACTTACTTTATTTGTTACATAATCTGCACTGTGGTTTTTGTAACCTCTAAATCACATACTTGTAAATTCACTTTTTCATATAGTGAGGAAAAATCTTGGAAATGAACTTCCAAAACATAGTGTAATTATGACTCATACATACACAAAAATGCTGAGAAAAATATTTTAATTTACTGATAAAAATTAAGGAACTGGAAAAACGTTAAGATCCTTAGTTCAAAAGAAGGCCCCAAGAAGGTTTTCAATATCTTTTTAAGATTTATTTATTTGTGTGAGTGTTTTGTTATAAGTATGAGTGTTTTTCATGCATATGTGTATGTGCCCCACATGTAAACCTGTGCACAAGGAGACTAGAAGAGGTTTTCAAATGCCCTGGAACATGAGTTACATAGGGTTGTGAATCAACATTTTGATGTTGAGAATCAAACCTGGGTCATCTACCAAAGAAACAAGTGCTCTTACTGTTGAGCCATCTTTCCAGCCAGACACTCCGCACCAAGAAGTTTTAATTAGCATGTTTTGTAGCTGGGAAGTTGCACATTATAAAATAAATTCTCAGCCACTTGTATGCTCTTTTATAAATTGTTTGAGAATGAAGCTAATGAGAATTTACATTTATGTATCTATCTATATATATATTATTTGTAAATACAAAATAAAATTATTCCATGATATTTTTGCATACCCATAGTAATCTATTTTACTCTCCTTCCATGTTATTTCCCTTCCCACACTCCAGACAAGTTGCCTGTTTGTTTTTTTCCTTTTTCCCCTTTATATCACCTGTATCCTGTTATTTCCCTGTTTAGAACTTCTTCTCCCCTCATCCCCCACCTTGATCTCTTTTACTTCCCTGTTATTTGGGATTACTCACATCTAAAGTTTCAGAGCTAAAAATCATAAATAAGAGAGAGCATGTGATGCTGTTTCTCTGGGTCTTGTTTACCTTACCCAGTATTTACTTTCCATTTCCATCCATTTAACTGAAAGTCTCATAATTTCATTTTTCTTTACAGTTGAATACAATTCCAGTGTGTATATGTAACACATTTTTATTATCTGTTCATCACTTGGTAGCAATTTAGGAGTAATTAGCAGTCATTATCATCTCCTTCCTATTGTGAAGGAATAGCAGTTAACATGGCTGAACAAATATCTGGGTGATGGGATGTTGTATCCCTTGAACATAGGATCAGGGGTATCACATCTCTGTCATAAGATAGATCTATTTTCAGCAATTTGAGAATTCTCTACCCTGATTTCCAGAATGGCTGGATGAGTTTGCAATCTCATCTCTAATGATTAAGAGTTCCCCTTTCCTCACATCATTCCTAATATTGCTTTCATAATCTTAGCCATTCTGCTGCTTTGAATTAATCATTAACCTTTAACATGGGTTCTCACCCTGTGGGTCACCATGCCTTTGGAGGTTGAAAGACCCATTCATAGGTGTTTCATATCAGATACATTCATAACAGTAGCACAATTACAGTTATGAAGTAGCAATGAATAATTTTATGATTGTGGTCACCAAAACATGAGGAACTGTATTAAGGATCGTAGCATTAGGAAGGTTGGGGACCACTGCTGGGAGATCAAACTATGTCTGAGATTTTCTTGTCAAGTAGTAAAGTTCATATGACTTTGGTTGGTAGGTCCAACTAAGAATTTAGTATAAAGCTTTTGTAGTTTAAATACATATTGTCTCTGGTAGGCTCACATGTTTGAACACTTGTTCCTCAGCTGATAGTGTTGTTTGGAAGCCTTCAGAAAGTGAAGCCTTATTTGAAGAAGTACATCATTGAGGGTAAACTTTGAGTTTCATAGCTTGGATGCACTGGCTATTATCTTTCTGCTTCCTGTGTATGATAAAATGTGTCCAGTCTGCTTCATGTCTGCAGTGTGGCTTCACATCTGTGCTGTCATAACCTTCCCTGCCATGGTGGACTTTATCTCTTATAAAACTGTCAAAATACATTACTTCTTTGTAAGTTGATTTTTTTCATGGTATTCTATCAAAGCAACAAATACAGACATAATTTAAAGATATTTGCATAAAAAGTACATTTTGAGATCTTTCTCACAGAATGATAACTATATTAACAGTGTGACATTACACATTCCAAAACAGAATCTGAAAGATTAAGTATCTCTGAAAAAATTAATAAGATCGGGTGTGGTGTGAGTTTATTAAAATAACCAATTATGAGAATGTTCTTGTTTAATCCCAGGTTTGAGACTGCTTAAGACACAAGTGTAAAGTATTAACTGTCTTGTGGGACATGGCTTAGTCAGCTGAGCAAGTTTTATTCTGAGGACTTGGAAGAGAGGAATAAAAAGCCAGAGCCCCAAGGAGAAGGGGATCTACAAAGAAGTAGAAGAAAAGGTGCTGCAGAAAGAGAAAAAGGGGCTCTACAAAGAAGTAGAAGAAAAGGTTCTACAAAGAAGTAGAAGAAAAAGGGCTGCAAAGAAGAGAAAGGCTACAAAGAAGAAAGAGGTTGTTCGCCTGGCTTCTGGTGTTCCCCAAAAGTTTTGCTTGCTCTTCCTGCTGCTTTCCCCTGATTTGCTGGACTTCTAGTAACACTGGTATTACCCCTAAAGAACAGAACGACTGACCATGATCAACAGGAAGTTGTTTAAAGAGAACTACACCCCCTTTCACCTTTAACCTTCTTTCTCTCCTTCATCTTGTTGGGGGGTTGGAAAGAACAATGGTTGGAAGGGAGGTAAGATATTAAATATAATAAAATAAATGAGAATGTATAATTATAAGTATAGTACTAAAATAATAATAAAAGCCTCTTGTTATAGTTGGGGTTGGAGAAATGGTTCGGTGATTAAGAACACTTATTGTTCTTCCAGAGATCTTGGGTTTGGTTCCCATCACCCATATGGTGAATAACTGTCTTTAACTACAGTTCCAATAGATTAGATGGCCTCTTACGCCCTCTGTTGGCACTTGCATGCATGTGGTACACAGACATTCATGTCAGAAAATACACATACACATAAAACAAAAATAAATCTTTAAGTATTAGTAAGGCCACTGATAAACTCAATTTCATCATTCTATATTATATTTATACATACAAGCACAATAATGTCCTCTATAAATGAACATGAGATTTTAAATTCAAACCAATGTTATATAAAAAGGTAAAATGATGACTTGCTTATAGACTTGAAAATGTATATGGGGGGGCCAAGATGGTGGCGAACTGAACGGACGCATTTTGAATGTGGGAGAGAAGAGCCATAGAAAACACGGAGTTGTGGGACACTGTGCAAAAACCGGAGGGTTTGGCCCCTCTGAGAACACTCACAACTCCCAAGGGACTGTTAAAAGTCCCAGGGCAAGGCTCTCCCCCCCCATCTCTTGCAGACATGGAAGCCACTAAATCCGGGATTCGGGAACTCCCATTTGGAGAGGCGACTGGTAAGATCGATCCCAACACACAGCAGGCAGAATCAAAGGCCACATGGCGATCGCCCACTAGCCTACTGGGCTTCCCACACCTCAGGAAGACCTTATAACTACTTAGGAAATTTTGCAGAATAGTTGAAGTCTTAGCAAGGAAGAAAAAGGGTGCTCAGCGGGTGATCTGCAGCCCCTCAAGCCAGAGTGGAAGGTGGGCAGGCAGAGCAGTTGGGGAGGGAAGCAGGCACTGGCGGGTGGGGCTGTTGCCTGGAGCACCCACCACAAAGCAGCTAGGGCGGGAGGCTGGCTCAGTTGTTGGGAGGGGCTAAAGCTCTGCCCACCCACAGCAAAGCAGCTAGGGAAGGAGGCAGGCTCTGACAGCGGGAGGGGCCAAAGCTCTGCCCACCCACAGCAAAGCAGCTAGGGCAAGAGGCCAGCTCAGACGGTCTGAGGGGCCGAAGCTCCGCCTACCCAAGGCGGAGCAGATAGGGAAGGAAGTGGCCAGGCCTGTGGCTGAGAAGCCTAGTGGGTAACCAGAAGCCAGGGGACCATAGCTGTACTCGGGTAAACCCAGACACATTAGGTGTGGAGCCGGGACCTGTCAGCCTCTGTGACGACAAAAAAGCCCACAAAATCTGTGCCTGGGCAAACATGTCCATACCATTAGAACCATTGAAGGCTGATCACTCAGTGTGCAAAATAGAGAAGTCTGAACTGAGAGCAGTGAAACAATCCCGGACCATTACTCACTAACTGGGAATAGGCTGCACCAGCTCACAACAATTCAGGCTATTAAAACCACAGTGACCCTGAGATCACCCTGTAAGCAAGGACAGATAGCCAAGCAATTTGACTCCTTCACCAAAGCATCCCCTGTGGATCCAAACACAGAAAACGACAAGAACAGACAGTTAAGCACACACACATGGCCAAAGGTCCAAGAAAAAATAGAATTCAAGGAAATATGACTCCAACAAAGAAGAATTATCCTAGCTCATCCAATTCGGATGACCTCACACCAACATGAAAACAATGACAATTCTGCATTATAGAAAGTGATAGAGTCCCTTCAAGAAGAACTTAAATCTATGAAGGTATTCAAAGAAGCCACAATTTTACAAGCCAAAACAATGAACAACACCATTAAAGAACTCCAAGCCAAGGTGACAGAGCTTGAACAGGAAAAAGACAAAGCAATGAAAGATTTTCAGAGAAAAGTAAGCTGGAGAAGGAAATGTACAAAACGAGCAATACCATACAAGACATGAAAATAGAAATAGAAAAAATAAAGAAAACACAGTCAGAGTTAAAAGAGGAAGTGGAGAACCAAGGGAAGAGAACAGGAACTATGGATGCGAGTATCAACAATAGGATGCAAGAGATGGAAGACAGGATCTCAGGCATGGAAGATTCGATGGAAGAAATCAGTACAACATCCAAAGAAAATGAGAAGGCTAAAAAATCTCTCACCCACAACATCCAAGAAATCAAAGACTCAATGAAAAGACAGAACCTAAGAATCATAGGCATAGAGGAAAGAGAAGACTCCTGACTCCAAGGTCCAGGAAATATCTTCAACAAAGTCATAGAAGAAAACTTCCCAAACCTGAAAAAAGAGATGCCAATAAAAATCCTAGAGGCTTACAGAACACCGAACAGATTAGATCAGAAAAGAAACTCCTCTCGCCACATAATAATTGAAACACCAAATGTACGGAACAAAAAAGGATATTAAAAGCTGTAAGAGAAAAAGGCCAAGTCACATACAATGGCAGACCCATCAGAATTACACCTGACTTCTCCTCAGAAACTTTAAAAGCTAGAAGGGCCTGGACAGATATACTACAAGTCCTGAGAGATCATAGGTGCCCAGCCAGACTACTATACCCAGCAAAACTTTCTATCAACATAGATGGAGTAAACAAGATATTCCATGACAAAATCAAATTTAAACAATATCTCCCCACAAACCCAGCCCTACAGAAAATCCTAGAAGGAAAATTCCATCCCAGAGAAGAAAACTTCACCCAAGAAAACAAAGGGAATAGAAAACCCCTCAGCAACTAAACCAAAAGAGACACAGGACCATCACCTATAACAAACTAATGGGAAACAACAACCCCAGGTCACTAATATGCATCAACATCAATGGTCTCAACTCCCCAATAAAAAGACACAGATTTACAGAGTGGATCCACAAGCAAGACCCATCCCTTTGATGCATACAAGAAACACATCTCACTACCAGAGATAGTCTCTACCTCAGAGTAAAGGGCTGGGAAAAGGTTTTCCAAGCAAATGGACCCAGGAAGCAAGCTGGAGTAGCCAGCCTAATATCAAACAAAACAGACTTCCAACTGAAATTAATGAAAAAAGACAAAGAAGGGCACTATATACTCATTAAAGGGAATATTCATCAAGAGGAAATCTCAATATGGAACATCTATGCCCCAAATACAAAGGCACCTACTTTTGTAAAAGAAACACTTCTAAAACTTAAATTGCACATCGATCACAACACATTAGTAGTGGGAGACTTCAACACCCCACTCACAACAATGGACAGATCATCAAGAGTGAGGCCAAACAGAGAAATATTGAGTCTAACAGAAATCATGAAACAAATGGACCTAACAGACATCTACAGAACGTTTCACCCAAACACAAAGGAATACACCTTTTTCTCAGCACCCCACGGAGCTTTTCCAAAATCGACCACATATTTGAACACAAAGATAGTCTCAATAGATACAAGAAAATTGAAATAACACCTTGTATCTTATAAGACCACCACGGAATAAAGCTGGTCTTCAACAGCAAAAGAATCAACAGAAAGCCTACACACACGTGGAAATTGAACAGCTCCTTACTGGATGACCACTGGGTCAGGGAAGAAATAAAGAAGGAAATCAAAGACTTCTTAAAATCCAACGACAATGAAGACACAACATACCCAAACTTATGTGATACAATAAAAGCTGTGCTACGAGGAAAGTTCATAGCACTAAGTGCATTCAAAAAGAAAATTGTGACAGCTCATATTAGTGATTTAACAGCTAAGCTGGGTGAATTGGAAAAAAAAGAAGCAAACATGCCCAAGAGGAGCAGAAGGCAGGAAATTATCAAACTTAGGGCTGAAACCAACAACTTAGAATCAAAAAGAACTATACAAAGAATCAATGAAACCAAAGTTGCTTCTTCGAGAAAATCAACAAAATAGACAGACCCCTAGCCAAATTAACTAAAAGGCAAAGATAAAGAACCCAAATCAACAAAATCAGAAATGAAAAGGGAGAAATAACAACAGACATCGACGGATCCAGAAAGTATTCAGGTCCTACTTTAAAATTCTATATTCCACTAAATTTGAAAACCTAAGTGAAATGGACAATTTCCTTGATAAATTCCACCTACCAAAACTAAATCAAAATCAGATTAACAGCTTAAACAGCCCAATAACCCCTAAGGAAATAGAAACAATCATTAATAATCTCCCAATCAAAAAAAGCCCAGGGCCAGATGGCTTTAGCACAGAATTCTACCGGACTTTCAAAGAGGAGCTAACATCATTACTCTTCAACCTCTTCCACCACATAGAAACAGAAAGAACACTGCCAAACTCATTCTATGAGGCCACTGTCATTCTGATTCCTAAACCACACAAAGACCCAACAAAGAAAGAGAACTTCAGACCAATCTCCCTCATGGACATAGATGCAAAGATACTTAATAAAATACTAGCAAACCGAATTCAAGAACACATCAAAAATATCATAC
>CAJQZJ010000398.1:1986960-2007391 GCA_907164525.1 Lophiomys imhausi
AAATGTATATGAACTGGACATTGGGAAGTTATACTGGGCCATTGAACTCTCATAAATGTGGCATATTTAATTCTGCTGTTTTGTATAGAATTTACTGTTATAAGAGAAAGCACCATTTGTTGGAATGCAAAGAGAAGCTGTTGGGGGGGGGGAAGAGGGTGGAAGGGTGGGACAGGAAGGGGGAATAGGGAAGGGTTTGTGACTGAGATGTAACTTGAAGAAAAAAATAAAGTACTTATATTAAAAAAAGAAAATGTATATGTATTACTTATTTTATGGATATCAGATAAGTGAGTATTATAGCTAAAATATGTACTTCAAAAGCCTAACCAAACAGAACAAATTTTTTTTTCAATATTTATTTATTAGTTCATGTTTTATCTCTATCACAATGCCCTCTTTCTACCCCTCCCAGTCCCACCTTCTCACCCTCTACCCCCTATCCTTTCTATCCCACTCCTTTGGAATGGGTGTCCCTACATATTAGTCCCCCGCCCCAGTTCAGCAGTCTTATGAGGGCCAAGAGCCTCATCATACACAGAGGACCTACAAGGCAGCACCACTAGGGCAAAGTGTCTCATTGACAAGAAAAAAAAGTCTATGTTCCTGTTTCCTTTGGTGCATTGGTTGTAGTATAGTTATCCTGTAGTACATGGCTAAAATCCAAATATAAGTGAATAGATGCCATGTGCATCCTTCTGAGCCTGGGTTAGCTCACTCAGGATGAGCTTTGCTAGTTCCATCCATTTGACTGCAAATTGCATGATTTCCTTGTTTCTGACGGCTGTGTAGTATTCCATTGTGTAGATGTACCACAGATTTTTTAATCCATTCCTCAGTTGAGGGACTTCTGGGTTGTTTCCAGTTTCTAGATATTAAAAATGAGTCTGCTATGAACATAGATGAAGAAGCGTCCTTGTGGTTTGGTGAGGAAGCATTTGGATGTATACCCAGAAGTTATATAGCTGGGTCTTGAGGTAGAGCTATTCCAAGTTTTCTAAGATATCGCCAGACTGTTTTCCATAGTGGTTGTACAAGCTTGCACTCCCACCAGCAATGGAGCAGTGTTTCCCCTTCTCATTAACCTTACCAGCATGTGCTGTCATTTGAGTTTTTGACCTTAGCCAATCTGACAGGTGTGAGATGGAATCTCAGAGTCATCTTGAGTTGCATTTCTCTGATGATTAAGGATGTTGAGCATTTCTTCAAGTTTCTCTCAGCCATTAGGGATTTCTCCTTTGTGAATTCTCTGTTTAGCTCTGTTCCACATTTTTGGATTGGATTATTTGGTTTCTTGGCATTTAATTTCTTGAATTCTTTGTAAATTTTGGATATTAGTCCACTGTCAGTTGTGGGGTTGATGAAGATTTTTCTTTCCCTAATCTTTAGGGTGCCGGTTTATTTGAATGACAGTGTCTTTTGCCTTACAGAAGACTTTCAGATTCATGAGGTGCCATTTATTGATTGTTGGTCTTAGATCTTGAGCTGTTGGTGTTCTGTTCAGGAAGTTGTCACCTGTGCTGATGAGTTCGAGAATTCAAGAACACATCAAAAGTATCATACACCATGATCAAGTAGGCTTCATCCCAGGAATGCAGGGATGGTTCAACATATGAAAATCCATCAACGTCATTCACCATATAAACAAGTTGAAAGAAAAAAAAAACACATGATGATCTCGTTAGATATTGAAAAAGCATTTGACAAAATCCAACACCCCTTCATGTTAAAAGACCTGTAGAGAATGGGCATACAAGGACCATACCTAGAAATAATAAAGGCTATATACAGGGACCAATAGCTAACCTCAAATTAAATAGAGAGAATCTTGAAGCATTTCCTCTAAATTCAGGGATAAGATGAGGATGTCCACTTTCATCATATCTCTTCAACATAGTACTGGAAGTTCTTGCTAGAGCAATAAGACAGCTAAAGGAGATCAAGGGAATACAAATTGGAAATGAAGAAGTCAAATTATCCCTATTTGCAGACGATATGATAGTATACCTAAGTGACCCCAAAATTCCACCAGAGAATTCTTACAGCTGATAAACACCTTCAACAAGGTGGCTGGATACAAAATTAATTCAAAAAAATCAGAAGCCTTTCTTTATATAAAAAATTAGTGGGATGAGAAAGAAATTAGGGAAACAACACCCTTCACAATAGCCACAAACAATATAAATACCTGGGGGTAACTCTAACCAAGCAAGTGAAAGACCTATATGACAAGAATTTATTATTTTTGTAATCCAAATTTAAAAGGCATTTGTATGGATGTGAATATGAGTCTTTTACATGTTTAATTTACAACTATGACATTAATATGCATAGTCTATTATCTAGTGACCTGCATACACTCCCCCCGACACTGTACTTCTGTTTCTATTCAAAACTGATCATTTATTTAGGTCCATAGTCAGGTACACATAAATCATTTGAGAATTATCTTTAAAATTTGAGAATAAAGAAAAATGTATGCAAATACCATCATAGCCACACAGAACAAAAATATAGTAACTAAAATTTTGGTTTTTGAACCAGTGGACTGGTTTTTATCATATATTTTCATATATTAAATCTGTAAATTAATGCTCAAAAGAAGCCAAAAAATTCTTGTAGGTTTATAGAAGATATATTTAATGTTTTTCATTTAAAGAATAGTAAAATTAAATATGGGTTTATTAAATATCTAGGAAATTTCTATGATTTTCTTCTAAGTCACCAAATTTAAGATATGAAATTTAAAAAAGGAAAAATACAAAAACAAAATTACTCAATTATATAGAGAGAGACTTCATGTTTTCTAGCCCCATAAAAAATATACATATATTTTGTCATGTTGAGATTGCTAATTTTACTACTGAGAAAATAGTCATGACTCAATATTCTTTATTAATATACAATGCATCATGTCATAAATATTATTATGATATTAGATATTTTAATATCTAATTGGTATTTGTATTTATAAACTTATTAGGATAAATTTGGTAGCATTTCATAGATACATTTTCTAATGTAGAGTATATGCTCATTAAATCATTAGCTTAATATTTATGTATGTAAGTGAAATCATTCAGTTAAGCATGTGATATGTGATATATACATATCACAAACTTTTGGACAGATACAATATAAAATTCCATAGAATATTTTGTTTATATTTTTGTGTTCACTCATGACATATTTTTTATATTAATAAATAAATTTCTTGGGACCATTGTACTCTCACTGGTCCCTATGATAAATCTTCTGTACACTCTGGACATGTTTTTCTCCTCCCTTTCATTTGTTCTTCATGAAAAAAAAATAATCATTTGCTAACTTCCTACTTCATCAAGGAAAGAGATACCTTTTGTATCCCAACCTGCAATTACTGCGTTAAGATATAAAGAGGTTTGACTCTATGAATTTTGTATTTTGTATTTGTATATGTATTTTGTCTCCTGTCAATTTTTGCTAAAAGAAAGTCATTGTCTAAGGTCATATATCATCTGCCCCGACTCTTTCTAAATTATAACATTCTATAACACTCAGACTCTTGAAATGCCAATGGGAAAAGATGTGTCACACAGTAAAGATGTCAACCCTGATATATGTGTATATGTCATATATACACACATATGTTATATATGTATCTCTCTATATAAATAATAATAATCAAAGAAATATAAGGCATCAATTTGAAAGGGAGTCTGGGAGGTATTGGAGGGATAAAAGGGGCAAAAATAATGATACTGGATTTTAATTAAAATTAAAAATTTAAATAAAAACTATAATATCTCTGAATATTATTGCTATAACTTTTATGATTCTAAAATTATCTCAAAGTTAAATGTTTAATTCAAAGAACAAAAACAAACAAACAAACAAATGAAACCAGTCAAAATATTGGCTTAAAATTTAAACTGGACAGGAACTAAATTGTTTAACAACATGAACTTTATCTTAAATTGTTACTTCATGCCATAAGTGTTGTTTGGATTTTACTCTTCAATAAGGTAATAAATTTTTTTTCATTCTGGTCTATAACATTAAGGAAGGTATTTTGTGCAGCAAAATAATTTTTTTAATTAGTTAAAGTAATTTTTTTTCCAAAAAAGGAAAGACAAAATTAAAAGGTTAAATATGTCATAAAAGGTTTGCAATAGAATAAAACTAAAGATTATATGTATGTATGTATAATATATATATATATGTGCATGTGTGTGTATATTCACACACGTATATACACATAGACGTGTATATGTACATGTATTATACATATATTAAGACTAATTAAACATTTCAAAAAATTCTTACATCAATAGTAAATTGTCATATTTAATTTTATATTAGTGTAGTGGTTTGAATGAAAATGCCCCTATAGGCTCATGTGTTTGAATATTTGTTGGGATGGAACTGTTCGCAAAGGATTACAAGGAGTGGTCTTGCTGGAGAAGGCTTGTCACTGGGAGCCAGCTTTAGTTTCAAAAGCCCACATCACTCACAGCTCTCTACATAGAGCCTTTGGATCAGCTAAATATGACACTAACTGTCATATTTATTTTTCAATTGCTGTGGCAAAACGCCATAACTGCGGCAACTTATGAAAGTAAGCATTTAATTTGTGGCTCACAGTTTGGGTTACAGCCCATGACAAACAGGGTGGCCCACATGGCAGCAGCAGGCAGTCATGGTTCTGGAATAGGAGCTCTAGAAGCTCCAGTGAGAATTCACACTTGATCCACAATCTCCATGTAGAGAGAGAGCTGAGAGTGAGGTGGGATTTTGAAGCCTAAGCTGTCTTCCAGTGACATGCCTTCTTCAATAAGACCACTCCTTGTAATCCTTTGTGACCAATTTCACCCCACAAGCATTCAAACACATGAGCCTATAGGGACATTTTCATTCAAACCACCACACTAGTATAAAATGAAAAAGTAAATTTTCATTTATTGTAAAAAAGTTTTTTACATTTACACAAAAAAATTAGAAAATAGGATTTTTGTTTGTTTGTTTGTTTCAGCCTTATCCCTGATGGGACAATTAAAACTTAGTAATTACATTTTTTCCAAAAGCTTTGAACCCAAAATTTTGGTACAGGTTATAAATTTTCCCACTGGGATGAATTTTTTTCTTCCCACAAATCCAATATATTTCCCAACAATCCATTGGTGACTGAAAAATGTGGAAAACAATTTCTCTTCCTTGCAGCATTTTGGCTAAATTACTTAATAATAAAAGAACATAGGTTTTAAACAAATACTTAAATCTATTTGTGAGATTTGACCTAGCGCACAAAATTTTACAATCTTCACTCTTTCCACACTAGCAACTTAAATAAACAAATGTTACTAATAACTTATCAAAATTGGCCATACACACATCATTGACCAAAGACATTCTTATCTATTTTTCTATATTTAAAATCCTCTCCTCTCTAAAAACACACATTATTTCCTTATAAAATAGTTACTGGGCATCCATGCAAGTAAATATCAGATAAAAATTATTTCTGGCATTTCTATTAAAGGAAAGTACTACATACGACTATAATTTAATTTTCTAAATACAAACTAAAATTTCATAATTGGTTGTGGTATACTTCTTCAATGAACTCCTAGTAAATGAAAAATCTAAAATAATGAAAATTAAAGCCAGATGGCTTGTAAAACTGAACAGACACCACATCAAAGACTTAATTCAGCCCTTAGAGAAGGGGCTCCTTCAGGAACTTCTAATGAGTAATTGTGCCACAGAACTTCAGGAGATGATCCTTTTAGTTTGTTTCTTTCTTACCTCATCTTTGCATTAGCCTGTCAGACAATATCCACATGGTCATCAGGAAAGCCGAGTGGCGTTCACAGTTTTCTCATTCACAACTGAGCACCATAAGTAAAAAAACTTAAAAACCTCTCTAGCAATATTTGCACTAAATATCATGTGTTGGATTTCTTTCATATTTAGATATTTTAAAAATTTGTCTGTGTTGTTTATTTTTTGGAATATTTACTTTTTGTGATTGAAGTAAATGTTGATAATTGTTTTAGTAAGATTACAAATTTGCCTATTGTATTTTCTAATTAATCATATTTTTGATGAGCATTTGTTTGCCAAGATTACTTTATTCCTTTAAAACAACTTTTCATTTTCAGAAGGTTCAAAACTTACATAGCCATCATAAAAATAATTCTCTCATTACTCAATATAATTTGAAAATTTAATTATAAAAGATTCATTTTAAAATCTCCCAATGGGAATTCAATTATTAAGATACTGTATTTTAAATTTTAAATTTCAACTAATAGTATAATCGGTAGGCTAATTCTATTTTATTACCATAGCTATTCATATTACACACATTAAAATACAACAAATTAAAAGCTCTGAGAATTCCTACAATAAACTCAGACTTCTGCCTGTTACAAAGTAACTGACTCTCTACTGACATCTCTTCAGGAAACCTACTGATGTGAGTTGGTTCTATTGTTGCAGGAAATAATAAAAAACAAGTATTCTGTGATAGCACACATACCATTTTATATAATAATAAACTGTTGTTTTTGGTTTAATGATTAGGTTGTCAGAAAACGGCGTTACTTGAGAATATGTATATAATATAAAAGTGACATTCAGATTTTACCAATGAAAAAACTAATGAGCAATACTATTAGAGTCTCAAATTTCTTTTTGATTAAATTAAAAATGAGAATTTTTTTTCTGTGCTCATAAAATTTAGACAAACTGTTTGAATTTCTCACAAATTCAAGCTCTTATCTATACCTGTCAGGAATAATATTTGCTAGATGAGGAAAAGATAATTTTGTTTTAAAATATTTGAAGTGACAGGGTATCCAAGATGGCAGCAGCCTGCGGGGACATATTTTGATTTCGAGGTTAACAGTCACAAGGTGGCAAGTGTTACAGGATGCTGTACAAAGAGCATGACCCCTTTTAAATCTCACCCAGCTACCCAAGGACCACGGAAGATCCCTGGGCAGGACGCTCCTTATCACTCTCGGACACGCAAAGAAACCGCTGGACACGGGAATCGGGATCACCAATCCCCCAACAGGAGAGACTCCCTGTAAGTTCTAAACTAATACCCAGGGGGCAGATTCAGAACCCACACAGAGATAATCCCCACCCTGCTGGGCACCCCCAGGTCTCACACAGAAGATCAAACTATCTGGCGAAAGGTTGCAACCATTGGAAGTGAGCGCAGCTCCGCTGCAAAGTGCCCTCAGACAACAGATCACAGTCTGTGATGAAACTGAACCAGTTTACAAGCTACAGGAGCGGCAAGGCTATTGGAGCTGAACTGCAGATTTACCCGCTACAGGAACCAACCCTAGGCAAACTGCAAGATATGTGAAACTGTCGTATATCTGACTTTTGTACTAGTATGGGGCCCTTCCAGCGGGGAACCAGAGCTTGCTTGTACACAGCTCCGCCACCTGGATTAGTTAGGTATCCACCTGGGAGGCAGGGCTGAACGACTCACCTTATAGGGGTGGAGTAAGGCAACGATACTCCTACACCAAAGCACCCCCTTTGGACCGAAGTTCTGAAGACAGCAAAAAACAATACCACATGGCCAGAGGCCCCAGACAAAAAAAAAAAAAAAAAAGAGCGAAAAATCTCCAACAAAAGAAAGCAACGCTATTCCGTCCAGCCCGAACCACCTCACCACAATTGAAACACATGAAAACGATAACAATTCTACATTATGGAAAGTGATAGAGTCCCTTCAAGAAGAACTTAAAACTATGAAGGAATTCAAAGAAGCCACAATTTTACAAGATAAAACAACGAATAACACTATTAAAGAGCTCCAAGTCAAGGTAACTCAGCTTGAACAGGAAAAGGACAAAACAATGAAAGATCTCCAGGAAAAAAACAAGCAAACAGGGGAAGGAAATGTACAAAACGAACAATATCATTCAAGACATGAAAATAGAAATGGAAAGTCAGAGTTAAAAGAGGAAATGGACAATCAAGAGAAGAGAGCAGGAACTATGGATATGAGTATGAAAAATAGGATGCAAGAGATGGAAGACAGGATCTCAGGCATGGAAGATTCGATGGAAGAAATCAGTACAACATCCAAAGAAAATGAGAAAGCTAAAAAATCATTCAACCACAACATCCAAGAAATCAAGGACTCAATGAAAAGACAGAACCTAAGAATTATAGTCATAGAGGAAAGAGAAGACTCCCAACTACATGGTCCAGGAAATATCTTCAACAAAATCATAGAAGAAAACTTCCCAAACCTAAAGAAAGAGATGCCAATAAAAATCCAAGAGGCTTACAGAACATCAAACAGATTAGATCAGAAAAGAAACTCCTCTCGCCACATAATAATAGAAACTCCAAATGTAGAGAACAAAGAAAGGATATTAAAAGCTGTAAGAGAAAAAGGCCAAGTCACATACAATGGCAGACACATCAGAATCACACCTAACATCTTCTCAGAAACTTTAAAAACTAGAAGGGCCTGGACAAATGTCCTAGAAGCCATGAGAGAACATAGGTGCCCACCCAGCCAGACTACTATACCCAGCAAAACTCTCTATCAACGTAGAAGGAGAAATAAATATATTCCATGACAAAATCAAATTCAAACAGTATCTTCTCACAAACCCAGCCCTACAGAAGATCCTAGAAGGAAAATTCCAACACAGAGAAGATAACTACACCCAAGAAAAAAGAGGAAATACAAACCACCAAGCAACTAAACAAATAGAAACCCAAAACAGCCAGCTATACCAAGATAATGGGAAATAGCAACCACTGGTCGCTCATATCCATCAACATCAATGGACTCAACTCACCAATAAAAAGACACAGACTTAGAAACTGGATCCATAAACAAGACCCATCTTTTTACTGTATACAAGAAACACACCTCACTATTGAAGATAAACACTATCTCAGAGTAAAGGGCTGGGAAAAGGTTTTCCAAGCAAATGGACCCAGAATACAAGCTGGAGTAGCCACCCTAATATCAAAAAAAAAAAAATAGACTTCCAATTGAAGTTAATAAAAAAAAGACATAGAAGGGCATTACATACTCATTAAAGGAAATATCCACCAAGAGGACATCTCAATATTGAACATCTATGCCCCACATACAAAGGCACCTACATTTATAAAAGAAATGTTCTAAAACTTATATCGCACATCGATCGAAACACTTTAATAGTGGGAGACTTCAACACCCCACTCACAACTATGGACAGATCATCAAGACAGAAGACAAACATAGAAATAATGAGTCTAACAGAGATCATGAACCAAATGGACCTAACAGATATCTACAGAACGTTTCACCCAAACACAAAAGAATACACCTTCTTCTCAGCATTTCACAGAACCTTCTCCAAAATCGACCATTTAGTTGGACACAAAGATAGCCTCAACAGATACAAGAAAATTGAAATAACCCCTTGTATCTTATCAGACCACATGGAATAAAGCTGGACTTCAATAGCAAAAGAATCAACAGAAAATCTACCCTCAAATGGAAATTGAACAACTCTTTACTAGAGGACCACTGGGTCAGGGAAGAAATAAAGAAGGAAAGCAAAGACTTCTTAAAATCCAACAAAAATGAAGACACAACATACCCAAACCTATGGGACACAATGAAAGCTGTGCTACGAGGAAAGTTCATAGCACTAAGTGCCTTCAAAAAGAATATTGTGACAGCTCATATTAGCGAATTAACAGCTAAACTGGATGAATAGGAAAAAAAAGAAGCAAACACTCCCAAGAGGAGCAGAAGGCAGGAGATCATCAAACTTAGGACTGAAATCAACAACTTAGAAACCAAAAGAACTATACAAAGAATCCGTGAACCAATAGTTGGTTCTTCTAGAAAATCAACAAAATAGACAGCCCCTTAGCCAAATTAACTAAAGGACATAGGGAGAAAACACAAATCAACAAAATCAGAAATGAAAAGGGAGAAATAACAACAGACATTGAGGAAATCCAGAGAATATTTGGATCCTACTTTAAAAATCTATACTCCACCAAATTGGAAAACTTAAGTGAAATGGACAATTTTCTTGATAGATCCCACCTGCCAAAGCTAAATCAAGATCAGATAAACAGATTAAACAGCCCTATAACCCCTAAGGAAATAGAAACAGTCATTAAAAATCTCCCAACCAAAAAAACCCAGGGACAGATGGATTTAGCATGGAATTCTACTGGACCTTCAAAGAGGAGCTAACACCAATACTTTTGAAACTCTTTCACAAAATAGAATCTGAAAGAACATTGCCAAACTCATTCTACAAGGCCATAGTCACCCTGATTCCTAAACCACACAAAGACCCAACAAAGAAAGAGAACTTCAGACCAATCTCCCTCATGAACATAGATGCAAAAATACTTAATAAAATACTAGCTAACCAAATTCAAGAACAGATCAAAAGTATCATACACCATGATCAAGTAGGCTTCATCCCAGGGAGGCAGGGATGGTTCAAAATACGAAAGTCTATCAACATCATTCACCATATAAACAAGATGAAAGAAAAAAAAAAAAAAGGTAATCTCTCTGGATACAGAAAAAGCATTTGACAAAATCCAACACCCCTTCATGCTAAAAGTTCTGGAGAGAACGGACATACAAGGGCCGTACCGAGAAATAATAAAGGCAATATACAGCAGGCCAGTGGCCAACATCAAAATAAATGGAGAGAAATTGAAGCATTTCCGCTAAACTCAGGGACAAGACAAGGATGTCCACTTTCACCATATCTCTTCAATATAGTACTTGAAGTTCTTGCTAGAGCAATAAGACAACTAAAGGACATCAAGGGGATAAACATAGGAAATGAAGAAGTCAAATTATCCCTATTTGAATATGATATGATAGTATACATAAGCGACCCCAAAAAATCCACCAGAGAACTCTTACAGCTGATAAACACCTTCAGCAAAGTGGCTGGATACAAAATTAATTCAAAAAAATCAGAAGCCCTTCTATATACAACAAACAAATATACCGAGAAAGAAATAAGGGAAACAACCCCCTTCACAATAGCCACAAACAACATAAAATACCTGGGGGTAACTCTAACCAAGCAAGTAAAGGACCTGTAAAACAAGAACTTCAAGCCCCTGAAGAAAGAAATGGAAGAGGCCTTTAGAATATGGAAAGATCTCCCATGCTCATGGATATGTAGGATCAACATAATAAAAATGGCCATCCTACCAAAAGCAATACATAGATTCAATGCAATTCCTATCAAAATACAAACACAATTTTTATAGACTTGGAAAGAGCTATTCTCAATTTCATATGGAGAATCAAAAAACCCAGAATAGCTAAATCAATCCTGTACATTAAAAAAAAACATCAGGAGGTATCACCGTCCCAGATTTCAAGCTGTATTAGAGAGCAATAGTTGTAAAAACAGCATGGTACTGGTATAGAAACAGACCAGTAGATCAATGGAATCGAATTGAAGATCCAGAAATAGACCCACACACTTATGGACACCTAATTTTTTGACAAAGAAGCCAAAACGGCACAATGGAAGGACAGCATCTTCAACAAATGGTGCTGATCCAACCGGATGTCCATTTGTAAAAGAGTGAAATTAGACCCATACTTATCACCTTGTACAAAACTTAAGTCCAAATGGATCAAAGACCTTAGCATAAGGCCTGTCACACTAAATCTACTAGAAGAAAAACTGGGAGAAACCCTCGAACTAATTGGCACAGGCAACAACTTCCTGAACAGAACACCAACAGCTCAGGACTTGAGATCAACAATCAATAAATGGGACCTCATGAAACTGAAAAGCTTCTGTAAGGCAAAAGACTGTCATTCGAACAAAACGGCATCCTACAGACTGGGAGAAAATCTTCACCAACCCCATATCTGACAGAGGGCTAATATCCAAAATCTACAAAGAACTCAAGAAATTAAATGCCAAGAAACCAAATAATCCAATCAATAAATGGGGGACAGGGCTAAACAGAGAATTCTCAAAGGAGGAATCCCTAATGGCAGAGAGACAGTTGAAGAAATGCTCAACATCCTTAATCATTAGAGAAATGCAACTCAAGACGACTCTGAGATTCCATCTCACACCTGTCAAAATGTCGAGGATCAAACACTCAAATGACAGCACATGCTGGCGATGTTGTGGAGATAGGGGTACCCTACTCCATTGCTGGTAGGAATGCAGGCTTGTGTAACCACTATAGAGTTCAGTCTGGTGATATCTTAGAAAACTTGGAATAACTTTGCCTCAGGACCCAGCCATACCTCTTATGGGTATACACCTAAATGCCTCTTCACGGAATCATAAGGAAGTTTCCTCATCTATGTTTATAGCAGCCTTATTTGTAATAGCTAGAAACTGGAAACAACCCAGATGTCCCTCAACCGAAGAATGGGTTAAAAAACTGTGGTACATCTACACAATGGAATACTATTCAGCTCTCAGGAACAATGAAATTAAGCAATTTGCAGCCAAATGGATGGAACTAGAAAAGCTCATCCTGAGTGAGCTAACCCAGACTCAGAAGGACGCATATGGCATCTTTTCACTTGTAGTAGGATTTTAGCTATATAGAGAAGGAATTGATGCTACAACTAACACACCAAAGGGAACTTGTACATAGACTTTTATTTTTTTAATTTTTATTTATTTTTTATATATTTCTTCTGTTTTTTAGTCTTTTTTATCTATTGGCTGCTTATTGGTTTGTTTGTTTAGTAGTTCTCTCTCCAGGGAAACGAGACACTTTTCACTGATGGTACTGCTTCGTTGACCCCCAATGAATGAGGAGGCTCTTGGCCCTCATACGAACTCTCAACTGAGATGAGGGAGTGTTATATAAGGACACACCACCCCAGAAAAATGAGATGGAAGCGTTAGGAGGTAAAGAAAAAAAATGAAATGTGATATTTCGGCCTTTTACTAGTAATTGTCATAAACTGTTTAGGATAATTAAGAAATGCAAATAAAAGGTTATGCAAGCCGGTCATTCTGTTAGGTACTATGACAGCCTATTATAGTTACTTTCTAAGCTAATCAAAAATAAACCTGCTACAAGATAAGCAACATTTGCTTACCCTAATATAAGAGATATATAGGGCCTCTTCAAAAACCTCAAGAGATCTGAAGAATATGGCATTCAAAGATGTTTTCGTAACTTTAGATTTTTTTTTATATCAAGACATATCAACTCCTGACAACACCCCCTATTTCCTCCAAGTAGAAGATGAGCTTCGAAGAATCTCCGGTGGGAGATTATTGAATTAGTCGCAAGCCTATCTCTTGGTAGGAAAAGCCCCTTGCTCCAACTGTAGACAGAATGCTGTCCAAAATGGACAAAACCTGGAAGCAGGTAAGTCGACAGCCTAGCTCTGCCAAGACAGGGTAGGTCAAGTCCTTCATAACCCCTGCTCTACAATCAATGTCTGTCAGAGAAGCAGGGCCAAATGACTGAAGAGCGATGCTGTAATGTATGGAGAGAAAAGGGGACTGTCCAGGCAGCCACTGATATGTCATTTCTTAGTTTTGGAAGCTGCAGTCCCTGCACTTCCTATAAAATCAGATATATTTATCCCTCTCAGGTCTCTGAGGTGGTTGAAGAACAGATAGCTAGAGTCTCATAATTTAATTTTGAGTTGTTTAGGAGTCAAGAGAGTGTTATACACCTAAGAAGATACTTTTAAAATTGTGTTGCAAGTTAGTATGAATGTTGCGTCAGATGTAGAACTTTAAACTCATGGAGATAGTTAGATAGTAGAATGTTAAAGTCAAGTACCAAATACATATGGACTGGACATTGGTTATGTACGCTAAACCATATAACCCTCATAACTGTGGCCTAATGACCTCTGTTGTTTTGTATTGTATTTATTATTATAAGAGAAAGAGCCATTTGTTGGACTGAAAGGGGAAACTGTAGGGGGAAATAAGATATACCTTAAACTTAAAAGAAAAAAAAGGGAAGAGGATGGGGGTTGAGGGTGGGAGGGTGGGACTGGAGGAAGAATAGGGAGGGGACTGCGATTGAGATGTAACTTGAAGAAATAAAATAAATGGAAAAAAATAGCATGAACATTCATATAACACAAATAAATTTTGCATAAAATTGCAAAAAAATAAAAAATAACATATTTGAAATGATATTATAGTGCTATATAAACTAATATGCAACGTGACAATCCATTTAGTTTTCCCATACTGTAATTGGAGGAAATGCAAAAATAATAAGGGAAATAAAATTGTTAATTACTAATAAGTATAAAAAAATTTCCATATTAAAGGCTAGTTTTCCTAAAATCACAATTTGGGCTTGCAGTTGAAACTATACTATCTATGGAATCAAATCAAACTAGATGGAGATAGAATTAGATTTTTAAAATTAATTAATTTTTTTTCAAGTTATATCTAGGTCACAGCCCCCTCCATCCTACCTCTCTCTTTCCCATCTCTGTCCTCTCATTCTCAGCTGCGGAGAGCTCCCACATATCAACACACCACTCAGTTCATCAGTCACATTAGGGCTAAGAGCTTCCTCTTGTTCTAGGGCCTGATATGGCAGCTCAGCTAGGCTATGGTCTTCCATTAACAGCCGTCAGGTTCTATGGGTAGACTTTTTCATAGGATAGTTATGCTAGGCTCCTGTCTCTTTGGGTGTGTGGATTTAAGGTGATTGTCCTGCGCTATATGGCTTATAACCACTTATAAGTGAGTACATACCTTGTGTGTCTTTCTGGGTCTGGGTTATTAACTCACTCAGGAAAAATTTTTCTATCCATCCATTTGGTTGCAAATGCATGATTTCCTTGATTCTATAGTTGAGTAGTATTCCTTTATGTAAATATACCACATTTATGTTTTGTTTATCCATTCTTCTGTAGTAGGACATCTGGGTTGTTTCCAATTTTTGGCTATTACATATGAGGATGCTGTGAACGAACATAGTTGAGCAGATGTCTTTGTGGTTTGGTGGAGAATATTTTAGATCTATGCCCAGGAGTGGTATCACTACATCTTGAGGTAGAACTAGTCTTAATTTTCTGAGATACTGCCAGATTGATTTCCAAAGTGGTTATACAAGTTTTCACTTCCACCAGCAGTGGAGGAGTGTTCCCCTTCTGCACATCTTCAGCATCATGTACTGCAACTTGAATTTTTGATCTTAGCGCTTTTGATGAGTGTGAGATGGAATCTCAGAGTCATTTTGAGTTGCATTTCCCATTGACTAAGGATGTGGAACATTTCTTCAAGTGCCTTTCTACCATTAGAGTTTCCTCTTTTGTGAATTCTCAGTTTAGCTCTGTACTCCATTTTTATTTTGATAGGATTTTTTGGTTTGTTAGTGTTTAATTTTTTGAGTTATTCATATATTTTGGATATTAATCCTCTGTCAGATGGAATTAGAATTAAAAAATTATTAACTATTCAAATTACTCAATCCTCAGATGAAATAGTTTATAGAATAGAAGTAGATATATAAGGAGACAAATAGCCAATAATATAGTTGCAAGGCACAGTTGTTTGGTCAGCCAAAATGCTTTCTTTGATCAAATGCCACCTTAGGTTTTTAGGATATACGGTGTTTGTTTGTTTGTTTGTTTGTTTAGTTTTTCCAAGGCTATTTCTTTCTTTCTTTTTCTTCTTCTTTTTTTAATGTTTATTTATTACTTCAGGTTACATCTCCATCCATCATAGTACTCTCTTTCCACTCCTCCCTTCCTCCCAGTCCTGCCCAGGCACTCAGTCTACAGCCTCAGTCTATTACATTCAGATCTCCTCCCAGAGCAGTGAAACGGTCCTGGACTGGGGTGAGCTACCCAAGGGGGCAGGCAGAACCCGACTGCAGAGCTTCTGACATACTGTGTTCTTAATTATTTTAAGTTTGCTTTTATATTGCTCCTATGATGTCTCATGTAAATATTTTATCAGAGTCTGAGGACAGAAAAATAGAAAACAAATTTATGTACCAAGGGCTACTAAATCTGAAATGACCTGTGATTTCTTCCTTAATACCTTTGACAACTTCTTTGTTTCCTGAAAGCTGGTTTACTGTTAACTCAGGGTCATCTGTTTCCAATTCTAGGTATGCACATTCCTAGCACCAAGGTATGTTTAAAAAAATTTGCTTTCTTGTACACAAAATCTAATACTTGGCCAGTACCAAAGTAAAAACTAAAGATCCAACTCCCCAAAGAAACTGTTCCTTTCTCAAAGGTCATAAGAATGAACTTTGTGGTCATGGAAGAGAACCAACATATCAGAAAACAGAACCAAATATTTTGGTTATGTTTTATTCTTTTGAAAAGTCATCTGCTGCCCACATCTATGTCTGACCTAACATTCTTATGTCATCAAAGTCTTCAAAATGTATTCTTAACAAATTATTATCTTCTGCTAATCCAAATGATAAGAAGTAATCAGATAGCATCTGAAACTTATAATAAAGTTTTCCATATTTTGCTATAATTTGTTTGCTTGGACCCCAGTGTATTTGGTAAGTGATTTAATTTATAACTTTTCTTTGATGACCCATACTAATAACATTTTTTGAATTCTCAGTGAAACTAGACTAGAACATTTTTATATTCTTATAATAGAGTACAAAAATCTTCACTATACTCTCATAGTTAATCTTTTTTATAAATATGTATTCTTACCTCCTTTCAAATTTTCCCATCTATGGATCTATGAAAACCTCGTTTTATGAACCGACACAAATGTACTTCATACACACACACACACACACACACAGAGGGAGAGAGAGACAGACAGACAGAATGACAGAGAGGCTTAGATATATTTAAACCAAAAGTGTTCAAACCAGTCTCAAGCTAAATTCTTCTGACTTTTTCCTCAAATTTTCTTCCTTATTACAAGTCCTCAAATATTTAAATATATTATAAAATGTAAATACAGTTCACAAAGGAAAATAATTATCCCAATCTGGAAGAAACCCTAGAATTGAAGTTTTCTTGATCTCAACTCATTTGTTATCCACCAAACTCCTCATATTTAAGATATCAGCATGAAATTCACAGCATGAAAGAAAAATGACTTTGCTGATCACTTATTTTGTGTATATGTGCTTATCCATGTGATGTAAGTAGTGTCATTCATGTAAGTGAATGTACATGGAATGTGCATGTGAAGCCTTTAGGTTGACACAGGGTGATTTCCTTATTGTTCTCCACCTTGTCATTTTAAGACACAATCTTCCATTGAACACAAAGATCACTAATTGACTTTACTGTCTAGCCAGAGAGGTCAGGATATGCGACTGTCTTGGCTCTTTAAAGGCTAGGATTGCAGCTCTGCACAATTGCTTTCCTGGTTTTATATGTGTACCAGAGATCCAGTGTCCACATGTTTTCATGGCATGTTCTTCATCATCTGGACATCTCCTCTATTATTTTTTTTAAATAATTGCCTATTGTGATTTCACAAATCTATTATACAAAGACTCTTTAACTAAGACTCTTTCAGACAAAACAAGGAATTTGAGTGAAAACAAGAACCTAACATCATTACATAGCAAGATTATCAACACAAACACACAAGAACTCAGAAACCAATGCATGTATCACTTAGAAAATGTTAAAACTATTTGTAAAATGTCAAAGGAATATTTCTTCCTTGCTTCTTTTAGGAGATATTGTGTCATGTCACATTTGAAGTTTTCTATTAAAGCATACTTAAATCTCTGTAGCAAAAATAAACTCGCCATGACACCACTTGAAAATGCAAATTGACACTTAGACATTCGGTCATTTTTTTAACTTCAGTGCTTAGAAAGAATTTTGTCAGGCTCTTTTCTTCTCACTATAAGCTATATCAAGAACAGCCAAATTGCTTGCATAAAGTTCAAACTAAATATAAAATATTTTGTTTAGAATGTGCTTTTCCTCAGTGATGAGTTGGCATTTTTTTAAATGAACCCCTTACACAGTGTTATAGAAATTTCCTTCAAAAACATTTACCATTTGAAAGATCATTTTCTGAGAGTTGTGAGGACATTATTTACTTGATGAGGAGCATTTAACCATCTAAATCCCTCCAAAGAATGTTGAAAGCTTGATGTTCTGGTTATAACTCATAGGTCCTATAGTTCTCATGAATTACTGTTCACAGGAACATGTTATATTGAAGGATCATAAAAAAATAAGGCAAAAATCAAGATAGAAACCAAAGAAATACATTGATATCACTGTTGGTTCAACCTCCTTCTGGTTTAAACAGGACTTATACAACTAGAGCTAAGCATATGATGAAAGTGAGTCCTTAGTGCCATGGTTGTGCACTCTTTGTGAACACCAGAGTCACTGGAGTACATTGAACCAATCAGTATCTGCTTCAAGAAATTGGGTGTGAGTGGTCAGCTGTGGGGTCTCTTCAGTGGCAATTATTTGTTTATTTATTTCACATGCACATCAAAGTTTCCCTTCCCTCCTCTCCTCCTAATCCCTTCTTCCACCTCCCTCCTCCCAATTCCACTCCTACTTTCTTCTAAGAAAAGGGCAGGCCTCTCGTGGATATCAACCACTCTTGGCATATAATGTTGCAGTAAGAATAAGCACTTACTCTCCTATTAAGGCTAGATGAGGAAACCGAGTAGGAGCAAAGGGTTCCAATGACAGGCAACAGAGTCAGAGATAGGTCCTGCTCGCACTGTTAGAAGTCCTGCAATAGACCAAGCTACACAACTGTAACCTGTATTCCGTGTATTCCGAGGGCCTTGGTCAGTCCCTTCAGGCTACATGGTTGGTGATTCAATCTCTCATTCCTGGGATAAGCTAGAAACTTAGGAGAAAAGTAACTACCAGGACTCTATGAGGGTGGCTCTAGCAATGCGGGGTACAGAGCCTGAATTTTCCATCTTCTGTAACCAGGCAAGACTTCCAGTGGAGGAAACGGAAGCCAACAGAGCCACAAAACCTTTTTCCTACAATTTGCCCTGCCTACAAGATATGTTAAAGTAAAGTTGTCATCGAAATTGTTGGAGTCTTCAAAAAAATGACTGGTCCAGCTCAAGACACATGCCATGAGAAGGTGTCCACCCCAACACTGCTTGAAAGGCCAGGAAACAGTTGTTGGATAGCCCAGCAACATAGGATAGAACCAAACATGAATGGAAAAAAAATCAATAAAATGATTTCTAATGATATTCTACTATAAACTTAGATTGTTTCCTAGCCCAGTTGTTATCAGAGAGGCTACCCTCAGCAACTAATATAAACAAATGCAGGGACCAACAACTGAATATTAAATGAGTCAGCAGCACATTAAAAAGTGCCACAGGAGATCGTAAAACACAAGCAGGTATACAGCTGTATACAAGAAACACATCTCACTATTGAAGATAAACACTACCTCAGAGTAAAGGGCTGGGAAAAGGTTTTCTAAGCAAATGGACCCAGAATACAAGCTGGAGTAGCCATCCTAATATCAAAAAAAAAAAAAAAATAGACTTCCAATTGAAGTTAATAAAAAAAGGCAGAGAAGGGCATTACATACTCATTAAAGGAAATATACATCAAGAGGTCATCTCAATATTGAACATCTCTGCCCCAAATACAGAGGCACCTACTTTTATAAAAGAAACGCTCCTAAAACTTAAATCACACATCGATCCAAACACTTTAATAGTGGGAGACTTCAACACCCCACTCACAACTATGGACAGATCATCAAGACAGAAGCCAAACAGAGAAATAATGAGTCTAACAGAGATCATGAACCAAATGGACCTAACAGATATCTACAGAACGTTTCACCCAAACACAAAAGAATACACCTTCTCTCAGCACCTCATGGAACCTTCTCCAAAATCGATCATATAGTTGGACACAAAGATAGCCTCAACAGATACAAGAAAATTGAAATAACCCCGTGTATCTTATCAGACCACCATGGAATAAAGCTGGACTTCAATAGCAAAAGAATCAACAGAAAGTCTACACTCACATGGAAATTGAACAACTCTTTACTGGAGGAGCACTGGGTCAGGGAAGAAATAAAGAAGGAAAGCAAAGACTTCTTAAAATCCCACAAAAATGAAGACACAACATACCCAAACCTATGGGACACAATGAAAGCTGTGCTACGAGGAAAGTTCATAGCACTAAGTGCCTTCAAAAAGAAAATTGTGACAGCTCATATTAGCGAATTAACAGCTAAACTGGGTGAATTGGAAAAAAAAAAGAAGCAAACACTCCCAAGAGGAGCAGAAGACAGGAGATCATCAAACTTAGGGCTGAAATCAACAACTTAGAAACAAAAAGAACTATACAAAGAATCAGTGAAACCAATAGTTGGTTCTTCTAGAAAATCAACAAAATAGACAGACCCTTAGCCAAATTAACTAAAGGACAGAGGGAGAAAACACAAATCAACAAAATCAGAAATGAAAAGGGAGAAAT
>CAJQZJ010000398.1:2007791-2024569 GCA_907164525.1 Lophiomys imhausi
GACAGAGGGAGAAAACACAAATCAACAAAATCAGAAATGAAAAGGGAGAAATAACAACAGACATTGAGGAAATCCAGAGAATATTTGGATCCTACTTTAAAAATCTATACTCCACCAAACTGGAAAACTTAAGTGAAATGGATAATTTTCTTGATAGATCCCACCTGCCGAAGCTAAATCAAGATCAGATAAACAGATTAAACAGCCCTATAATCCCTAAGGAAATAGAAACAGTCAGTAAAAATCTCCCAACCAAAAAAAAGCCCAGGGACAGATGGCTTTAGCACGGAATTCTACTGGACCTTCAAAGAGGAGCTAACACCAATACTTTTCAAATTCTTTCACAAAATAGAATCTGAAAGAACATTGCCAAACACATTCTACGAGGCCATAGTCACCCTGATTCCTAAACCACACAAAGACCCAACAAAGAAAGAGAACTTCAGACCAATCTCCCTCATGAACATAGATGCAAAAATACTTAATAAAATACTAGCAAACCGAATTCAAGAACAGATCAAAAGTATCATACACCATGATCAAGTAGGCTTCATACCAGGGAGGCAGGGATGGTTCAAAATACGAAAGTCTATCAACGTCATTCACCATATAAACAAGATGAAAGAAAAAAAAAACACATGATAATCTCGCTGGATGCAGAAAAAGCATTTGACAAAATCCAACACCCCTTCATGCTAAAAGTTCTGGAGAGAACGGACATACAAGGGCCATACCAAGAAATAATAAAGGCAATATACAGCAGGCTAGTGGCCAACATCAAAATAAATGGAGAGAAATTGAAGCAATTCCTCTAAACTCAGGGACAAGACAAGGATGTCCACTTTCAGCATATCTCTTCAATATAGTACTTGAAGTTCTTGCTAGAGCAATAAGACAACTAAAGGACATCAAGGGGATAAACATAGGAAACGAAGAAGTGAAATTATCCCTATTCGCAGATGATATGATAGTATACATAAGCGACCCCAAAAATTCCACCAGAGAACTCTTACAGCTGATAAACACCTTCAGCAAAGTGGCTGGATACAAAATTAATTCAAAAAAAATCAGAAGCCCTTCTTCATACAACATACAAATGGGCTGAGAAATATATAAAAGAAACAGCCCCCTTCACAATAGCCACAAACAACATAAAATACCTGGGGGTAACTTTAACCAAGCAAGTAAAGGACCTGTACAACAAGAACTTCAAGCCCCTGAAGAAAGAAATGGAAGAGGCCTTTAGAAGATGGACAGATCTCCCATGCTCATGGATATGTAGGATCAACATAATAAAAATGGCCATCCTACCAAAAGCAATATATAGATTCAATGCAATTCCTATCAAAATACCAACACAATTTTTATAGACTTGGAAAGAGCTATTTTCAATTTCATATGGAACAACAAAAAGCCCAGATTAGCTAAATCAAACCTGTACAATAAAAAAAAAAAAAAAACCATCTGGAGGTATTACCATCCCAGATATCAAGCTGTACTACAGAGCAATAGTTGTAAAAACAGCATGGTATTGGATAGAAACAGACCAGTAGATCAATGGAATCGAATTGAAGATCCAGAAATAGACCCACACACTTATGGACACCTAATTTTTGACGAAGAAGCCAAAATGGCAAAATGGAAGAAGGACAGCATCTTCAACAAATGGTGCTGGTCCAACTGGATGTCCATTTGTAAAAGAATGAAGTTAGACCCATACTTATCACCTTGTGCAAAACTTAAGTGCAAGTGAATCAAAGACCTTAACATAAGGCCAGTCACACTAAATCTACTAGAAGATAAAGTGGGAGAAACCCTTGAACTAATTGGCACAGGCGACAACTTCCTGAACAGAACACCAACAGCTCAGGACTTGAGATCAACAATCAATAAATGGGACCTCATGAAACTGAAAAGCTTCTGTAAGACAAAGGACACTGTCATTCGAACAAAACGGCAGCCTACAGACTGGTAGAAAATCTTCACCAACCACACATTTGACAGAGGGCTAATATCCAAAATCTACAAAGAATTGAAGAAATTAAATGCCAAGAAACCAAATAATCCAATCAAAAAATGGGGGACAGAGCTAAATAGAGAATTCACAAAGGAGGAATCCCTAATGGCTGAGAGACACTTGAAGAAATGCTCAACATCCTTAATCATCAGAGAAATGCAACTCAAGACGACTCTGAGATTCCATCTCACACCTGTCAGAATGTCGAGGATCAAAAACTCAAATGACAGCACATGCTGGCGATGTTGTGGAGATAGGGGTACCCTACTCCATTGCTGGTGGGAAGGCAGGCTTGTGCAATCACTATGGAGGTCAATCTGGCGATATCTTAGAAAACTTGGTATAGCTCTGCCTCAGGGCCCATCCATACCACTTCTGGGTATACCCCCAAATGCCTCTTCATGGAATTATAAGGAAGTTTCCTCATCTATGTTTATAGCAGCCTTATTTGTAATAGCTAGAAACTGGAAACAACCCAGATGTCCCTCAAACGAAGAATGGGTTAAAAAACTGTGGTACATCTACACAATGGAATATTATTCAGCTCTCAGGAACAATGAAATTATGCAATTTGCAGCCAACTGGATGGAACTAGAAAAGCTCATCCTGAGTGAGCTAGCCCAGACTCAGAAGGACACATATGGCATCTATTCCTTATAGTAGGATTTTAGCTATATAGTAAAAGGTATCAATACTACAACTAACACACCAAAGGGAACTTGGACATAGACTTCTTATTTTTAATTTTTATTTATTTTTTGTATATTAGTTATATATTTTTTTATTTTTTAGTCTTTTTTATCTATTGTATGCTTATTGATTTGTGTGTTTAGTAGTTCTCTCTCCCGGGCAAGGAGACACTTTTCACTGATGGTACTGCTTTGTAGATCCCCAATGAATGAAGAGGCTCTTGGCCCTCATACAACCTCTCAACTGAGATTAGGGACTGTTATGTAAGGACACCCCACCCCAGAGAAATGGGATGGAAGGGTTAGGAGTTAAAAAAAATGAAATGTGATGTTTCAGCCTTTTACTACTAACTTTCATAAACTGTTTAGGATAATTAAGAAATGCAAACTAATTGTTATGCAAGCCGGTCATTCTGTTAGGTACTATGACAGCCTATTATAGTTACTTGCTAAGCTAATCAGAAATAAACCTGCTAAGAGACAAGCAACATCTGCTTACCCTAATATAAGAGATAGATAGGGCCTCTTCAAAAACCTCAAGAGATCTGAAGAATATGGCATTCAAAGATGTTTTCGTAACATTATATTTTTTTTATATCAAGACATATCAACTCTTGACAGCACCCCCTATTCTCCTCCAAATAGAAGATGAGCATCGAAGAATCTCCAGTGGGAGATTATTGAATTAGTTGCAAGCCTATCTCTTGGTAGGAAAAGCCCCTTGCTCCAACTGTAGACAGAATGCTGTCCAAAAAGGACAAAACCTGGAAGCAGGTAAGTCGACAGCCTAGCTCTGCCAAGACAGGGTAGGTAAGTCCTTCATAACCCCTGCTCTACAATCAATGTCTGTCAGAGAAGCAGGGCCAAATGACTGAAGAGTGATGCTGTAATGTATGGAGAGAAAATGTGAACTGTCCTAGCAGCCACTGGTATGTCATTTCTTAGTTTGGGAAGCTGCAAACCCTGTACTTCCTATAAAATCAGATATATTTATCCCTCTCAGGTCTCTGAGGTGATTGAAGAACAGATAGATAGAGTCTCATAATTAAATTTTGAGTTGTTTAGGAGTCAAGAGAGTGTTATACATTTAAGAAGATACTTTTAAAATTGCGTTGCAATTAGTATGAATGTTGAGTCAGATATAGAACTTTAAACTCATGGAGATGGTTAGATAGTAGAATGTTAAAATCAGGTACCAAATATATATGGACTGGTCATTGGGAATATACGTTATGCCATAAAACCCTCATAAATGTGGCCTAATTACCTCTGTTGTACTGTATTGTATTTATTATCATAAGAGAAAGCTATTTGTTGGACTGAAAGGGGAAACTGTAAGGGGAATTAAGATATACCTTAACCTTAAAAGAAAAAAAAAGGGAAGAGGATGGGGCATTGAGGGTGGGAGGGTGGGACTGGAGGGGGAATAGGGAGGGGACTGCGATTGAGATGTAACTTGAACAAATAAAAAATAAAGGAAAAGAAAAAAATTAAAAAAAAATAAAAGACTGAAAAAAAAAAACCACAAGCAGGTTAGGGACTTACCTCTAGACTAGAAAAATATACTTAATCTTTACTTGATTATTCCACCTTTGATAATATTTGACAAACTCTGATTCTTTCCTCTAAAGTCATGCAAAAAAAAAAGGGTGGGAATTTGCATTCTGTTCTCTCTGAAAACTTCGTGTTTGAAATATCTCACATATAAACTGATTTGTTTTTGTCAACTTGGCACAAACTGGAGTCATCTGGAAATAACAAATCAGTTAGGGAATTGTCTCCACCAGATTGTCACTTGGCATGTCTTTGGAGTATTTTCTTGATTAGTTGTTGATGTGAGAGAGTTCTCAGCTGACTATGGGGGTGCCTCTCCTGGGCAGATGGTCCAGGGTTGTATAAGAAAGCACAAGGAATATGGAAAGCCAGGAAAAAGTTTTCCACCTCTGCTCATACTTGTATTCCAGCCCCAAGTTACCTCAATGATGGACTGTGACATGGAAGTATAAGGCAAATGAACTCTTTTGTTTCCTAAGTTACTTTAGATTTTAGTGTTTATCACAGCAACAGAAAGAAAACTGGAAGAGAAATAGCCATGTGTTATAGTTGCTCTAGAATGTTTTCCAAAGTTCTTTATTTTCAGAGCTTTAAGAAGGCAGAACATTTATGAGATGTGACTACAAAATGGAAGTGAAATCACTGAGGATGGGCCTTTGACAGAGCATGTTACTGTGACCTACTTCATTATGTTTTGCTTTATGATTATATGACATACTCTACCACTCAAGGTTCAGAATAAGAAAGCCAAACAACCGTAAACTGAAACTCTGAGTAACAGAAAAGAAAACAAACTTTCCTTTCTTTCAATTATAAGTTTACCACTGGTGTTTTGTGACAACACAGAAAGGTAATATAAAAAAAGTCATCCCTTCAACATCTACAGTTCAAAATGAAAATAAAGTGACTATGAATCACATTGAAATGTGAACACAATCAAAGATAGATCCACTTTAATATAAAGAGAGAAAATCGAAATAAATGTATCCATTTAAGAAGAGGAGTGGATGAAGAGAGAAATGTGCACAAGATGTAATGTATGAGAGAAGAATATATGTACATAATTTTAAGATAAAAGCAGATACCACACACACACAAAAAGAAACATGGATATAGGGGTAAAACTTCACATGATAATATATGTCTGAATAACAAAGAATTACACACATTGAAAGGGATCTCTTCATGGTTCAAAATACAGATATCATCAGAGAAGGTCTCACTGAACTCACTGGGTAGCAGAATGATATATTGGTTGGCCAGTCAAGAGCTAGTTTGCTGTTATGAGACAAATTGGTGATAACACTCTGGAAAGAAGAAAAGAAACTTTAGAGAAGAAAGAAAAAATTGGAGTTCATTGGGTTGTAGAGTTAGCTCTATTATTAGAATAGTTCCAATATGTAAGGGGTACTTAAAAACTGATGCCTCTATGTGGAGGGTTTGGAAAAGTGATTTCCAAAGTATTATGCGGTCCTAATATCAATGAGGAGAGTAGTATAGATTTTTAGTTAAGGAAGATTTCTATTACATGTCTACACACACACACACACACACACACACACACACACACACACACACACACACACCACTGAAACAACATATCAGATGCCAAAAACCATTTCAAAACTATTTCTTCCTATAATAATCTCCATGAACATTTATTAAGAAATGAGCCATTGGGGAAGATATTTCCAAGCAATGTTTTTCATATAGTTGTAACAACTTGTCAGACTACCTTACATGATGAGGCTAAGGTCCACACCATGATGGTCCAACAGTGGGAGGAACTACAACTTGACTGGGACTTCTGGAACATGCATATATTTAGAACTATATTTAAAGTTTAATCTCACATCAGTACCCTAAAAATCCTTTCTTCTAGTTGCTTCTAAAACTATAATAGCCAACTGTGCACTATAGTGGAAATGCTGTATTATAGCAATGGTTCTCCACTTGTAAGTTGGCACTCCTTTGGGGGATCAAAGGACCCTATCACAGCAATCATCAAAGACCATCTGTTGGAAATCACAGATAATTTACATTACAATTTATAGAGTAGCAAAATTACAGTTATAAAGTAGCAACAAAAATCATTTTATGATTTGGGATCATGACAACATTAAGAACTGAAATAAAGGGGTACAGCATTAGAAAAGTTGAGAACCTCTGTCTTATAGAATGTTAGATCTAATTATTTTATATACCCATTATCCATCTGTGTCTCTCTCTCTCTCTCTCTTTGCGTTGATATTTCTAGCCTCTAATGATATTTTCTCTCTTCTGTGCAACATTTTAATGTTTCAGTGTATGACTTTAAGGAAATAATCTAAAAGAATTCAGTCATTAATCAGGTTTTCATAGTCTGCTCAACCTGGCTAAATTTGAGACAGTTTCCTGTAGAACTCTGAATGACTTTTTTGAACAAATTTACTTCAGAAAAGTTGTCATTATGAATTCTTTCTCTGTCCCTTAGAAATATAAACCTTCTTTCAATCTTCTCACAGATTTGCAAAACAAAAATATATTTTTCAAGAGCCTAAATAAGGTTGTAGATCAGTCAGAATGCTTGGCTAGTGTGAATGAGGTCCTGAGTTTGGTTCTTCACACTGCAAGGGCATATTTACAGCACTTGGGAGGTGAAAGCAGGAGATTCTAAACTTCAAGGTCATGTTCAACTATATAGCAAGTTCAAGGTCAGCCTATGAGAACCTATCCCAAAAAAGAAAACAAACGAAAAAAAAAAAAAACATACACTTGGGAGTCATGCCTTTGATTATGATATCAGGAAAGACGGTCCCTAATTTCCATGATCTATGGGTACAAGATCCTAACACAAACAACTGGGAATTCACTAAGAGTTCCCACCTAGTCATATTGAAATCCTCTAACATCTCTCTCCCATACTTTCTCTGTGGCTGACTTCCAAGCTTAGATTCCCCATTATATGTATTAACAGGTTTGAAATAAGATGCCCACGTTGCACCATCATGAATAATGTATTCTTTGTGCTCATTTTTCTTTGATGATTTTTAAAAAGTGATTATTGAAGTCAGGATAGTAACCTCAGAAACAATACATTGATAGCTTCTATAAGTATTCATTTTATTTGTACTTACTTGAAACATATTTGATTAATTCCTTATAATTGAGTAACTTTACATTGACTTTATATTTTCAGTTTCATAATTGATTAATATTTTCTAGACATTTGGAGATATGTCTCCAAAAATTCCTTGGTAATTTGAAAATATTTAATCAACAAAATAAAAACTAAGCAAACTTAGGAAAGTGTGAGGGCTTTGCATTTTCTCCCTTTTTTATTTTGAAATTTTTCTTGCATGTTTTCTACCAAAGTATATAGTTTCAGAATACAACATCAAAAAGAAGGTGCTTCCATCTTAGAACCCTCTTGAATGAATTGGTGTTCTTATAACAGAAATACTGTTGTTGCTCTCTGACATGGGAAGGTACATTAAGGAACTGCAATCTCTGAGAAACTATTCTTTGACTAAGCATCAAATTTCTCAGCATCTTAAGCAGAGAAATAAATATTTATTTCATGTAATCCTATGAGTCTGTATTTACTAAGGCAGCCTGAATGTATAAAGACATGACCGCATCCAGAATTCTTTTCTTTGACACCCTACAGAATGAAATCTTCCTATCAGTTTTTGATTTTTCTGTTTTGGTTTTGCTTTTTATGTTTTTTTCCTTTGCTTTCTATCAGATTTTGTTTGATCCATGCACCATTCTAGAAAGACCTCACTAATTAGATGTGCTATTTCTACCCAGGTGTTAATAGCTAAAATAATTATTTTCATATCAGCATGAAATTTTTAATTTGGGTCTTTGCCTTATCGAAAAAAAAATTGACTGCGATGGACATATCACAGAGCAATGAATGTATTTAGGGCCAAAAAAGCACAATGGCTTCCAATGAAAATCAAAATCTAATGTGATCCCAAAATCTTGAGTTCCAGATCATGCTTCAAAGCAACAAAGGAAGTGATCCAGTTATCCAAATTAGGTAAAGTGCACAAAAAATACTCAAGCATAGTGCAATATGGGGATCTTGACTCAAACCTGTTAATGCAAAGGTGGGGAATCTAAGCTTGGAAGTTATCCAGAGAAAATGTACTGGAGAGAAATGCCAGATGATTTCAATGTGACTAGGTGAATTCCCAATTGTTGGAGACAGGATCTGGATCACAATAAATAATTAAATAAAATGATTTAATAATTTTACATAATTATAAAATCTGCTTCTTCCCAAATGTTATTATATATTTACTTCACTCATGTCAAGAGTCACAGTGGACTTCACATTAAAGAAAACATCAGCCTTCAACTTTATGTTGTCTTCTGCACTAAATCAATGTGTAGTTATTTTAAAGCTAGGTTTGGCAAGAACTGGTCTTTCTCATTGTGCCTAATCAGTTGAACTGAATAGTCAATCTGAAGTTTGATTGGCAGGAGAGGTAGTCTCAGAAAGCACTAGAACAATTTTCAAATGTGACATCAAGGCCATCAAACTGTTGTATAACATCAATACCACAACACAGTCAGACAGTTGAGAAAACTATTCCATACCAACAAATTATTATTCCAGATGAAAAGGCTTTCAGAATAACTTGAAGAAAGATTACTAATTAGAACTCTGATACAATCATCAAATATAATTCTATTCTGTTTTTAAGATTTCATTCATATCTGATAAGAATCATAAGCAATCTTAGAAGGAAATGCTTACATTTAGGCTTATAGCCATACATGTTAAGAAATTTCTATGCTTACACAGAGAAACCCTGTCTTGAAAAAAAAATTTCTATGTGAATAATAAGGGCTTTTACTTGAGAAAAAGTAACACAAGAAGGATGGAAGAACACCCTCCTCCATATGTTTAATGTACTTTTACCTAAGGTTTAATCATTTCCATATCATTATAGAGTTAGATTCCTACAACTAATTTCTTCAATTTACTCACCTTAATTTTATATTTTTATTATCTTCTCTTATAATGACCCACACAGCAGAATGTTCTTCTATTACATATCTCTTAGAATAAAAAGTATGAAATACTCGAAAGAAAGGGAATTTTCTTAAATGTCTTTCCATAACTCACTGTTCCATGTTATCTCAATGTATCAGTCTTTGAATGATTTCTCAACTCTCTAATGGCAAACGTACAATTAATTATTATCTATGGAAATCCAAGAGAATGATGTCTGCTACAATGCAATTTATAATTTCCTTATGGATAGACTAGATTAGCATCTAATCATAAATTTTATAACTATTCACTCTTATTTAAACATGTGTGATCTTGAATTTTACCTCCCTGTAGTGATAACATCTTAATGGGTATTTCATTTATCAATAGCATTAATAAAATCTTGATGTAGCCATTTTAATTGATATAGGAATACCATTATTACTTTTTTTCTTTTGTGTGCATGTGTATTTGTTCATGGTAAGTACATGTAGGCACATGTGTACCACATGGAGCATTTGGAGATCAGACCACACACTTAGTTGTTAATCCTCACTATCCTCCTTGTTTGAACATAGGCCCCCTACACATATGTAGCTGATAGGCATCTTGGTTTTCATGTATATTACCTAGCAAGTGGAGCAGAGACTCTTCCTGACATGGAGTCTATTGCCTGTTTGAGGATCACCTTACACTAACTGGGCTGCCCTGGATCCACTCAGTGGAAAAGGATGCTCTTAGTCCTGATATGACCTGAGGAGCTAGGGTTGTTATGAGGGTGGGGTCTCCTTTTCTTTGGAGAATGGAATGAGGAAAAGAGGGGAGAGCATGAGATGGTGAGAATGGATAGATAGAGAGGGGAGGATGTGATCAGGATATGAAATGACTAAATGAATGAATGAATGAATAAATAAATAAATATACAAACAAATAAATAAATAAATAGAAATGGAGTCTCTTGATTGTTTGTCACTGTGCTGCATATAATAGGCTAGCTGGTACCAGAGTTTCTAAGGATTCTCTTCTCTCCATATCCCATCTAGTTTTGAGAACACTGGGATTAAGACATATTGCCCCAGTTTTACATAAATTCTGGTATTTAAATTCAGGTACTTCCATTTGCATGGCAAACACTTTATCCACTAATCCCTCTCCTCAGTACTATACTATACTTTTGAATAAGTTTATCTTTAACCTCTTCTTGCATATTCAGTTCTAAACACTGGTATTATTTTTCCTTAAAATGGATTAATTATCCATATCATCACTACACTAAAGAAAAAAACCATCTGCTTTCTATATTTCAGTTTTAAGGAGAAGACTCTAAGTGATAAAGTGTCAGATAACATAGAAGGATGAGAGAAGAGTAAAAGTCAAGCAGTTTGATTCCTTTCATTAATTATGCAAAAAGAAAACATGACCTGTTATCACTGAACAATGCTACTAGGATATTGATATGACTTTTGTTTAATTTGGCTCTAAAATTACAAATAAGAGACTGTCTTGGTTTGTTTTCTACTGCTCTGATAAAGACCATAACCAAAAGTAAATGGGGGAAGGAAAGGGTTTTCTCAAATTTAAAACAACTAGGTAAACGTTCTCACATAAGGAAGTTAGGAAAGGGACTCAAGAACCAAAGGG
This sequence comes from Lophiomys imhausi, assembly GCA_907164525.1. Taxonomy (NCBI): domain Eukaryota; kingdom Metazoa; phylum Chordata; class Mammalia; order Rodentia; family Muridae; genus Lophiomys; species Lophiomys imhausi. The sequence goes on from CAJQZJ010000398.1 coordinate 2,018,683, forward strand.
ATTGAAGAAAGGAACTGAAGCAGAGGACACTGAACAACACAGTCTACTAACTTGCCTTTCATAGCTTTCTCAGCCTACTGTTTTATACAACTCTGTTGAATGATTATAACATTAAAATCGATTCATAAAATTAATACAGTGGCAGTTTCTCCTCAACCAACTAGTTCTCCAAATAGCCACACATACAGACAGTGATTTATTTTAAAAGGCTGAGTGCAGTGTCAGGCATAAAATTTAATCTAATGCTCCATTACTAATTTGCTTTCTACCCACCCAAAATCCCCAGTAGTTGCATTTATAATTTTCTCTGGAATTGCTTCCTTTTCATATTGCCTCCTGGACCTCTGTTCCTCATGGTCTGAATCTTTTCTTCCTCTTCTATCTCCTCCCTTCCTGGAAACAAAAGTCCTACCCTATTTTCTCTTGCTCAGCAACTGATTGGCCAAATGTATTAGCAAAGCAGAGAATAAATGGTGAGCATGTTTATACAAACTTGAGACATGAAATTCTAAAATAAACATAACAAAGCCATGTCTGGATTGAAACCAGATACTGGAATAGAGAAAAAAAAAGCATTTGAATAAGCAAGGGTAAAATTTATGTAGTGCACAAAAACAATATGTAACACAACTCAGTACCACCTGCCTAGGGATGGCAATGCCACAGAGGTGTAAGGTCTCCAATTTTGATCATTAATCAAACACCCCACAAGTTTTCTAATAGGCCAATCTGATAGAGCCATTTGATCAGTTAAGGTCCCCTCTCCCAAGATGACCCTTTTGTGTGTCAGAGTGGCAAAAAATATCTGGAAAAGAAAGCACATTGAAATATGTACATGATAAATATGTCAAGAGTAAATGTCTTATATATCACATGGTTTCAACTTGCTATAGTTGGATCTTAAGTGTCCCAGCAGTCCATCCGTGTGTGTGTGTGTGTGTGTGTGTGTGTCTGTGTGTGTATGACAGTATAAGGTGTGGAAAGAAAACAATAAGTCATGAATAATATTTGAGAGGGACTGAATGAAGAAAATGAACACTGGAATCAGGAAAGATGATAGCATGGTAATAGTTTTCATGATATTTTTTAAAAAAAATTTGTGGTGAATTGGTGCATAAACATGTATTAGATCATGAAAGTGTAAAATTCAGTATGAAGCTCCACAGCAGCCAAATAGCTATTCTCATTTTAGAGAAGTTCATCTAGATAAATAGATACTGGGTCTGGTTCTTTTGCTGCATGATGTTTTTAATTGAAAGTTCTTTATAACACTGAGGAAATCCAGGGAATCATGTAGGCATACTTTAAAAACTTGTACTCTACCAGACTTGAAATGCTAAGAAATAGATAATTTTCTCCATAGGTACCATTACCTCACTTATCAATATCAGATAAACAACTTATATAGACCTATAATCCCTAGTTAAGTAAAAACAGTCATTAAAGATCCCCCAACCAATAGGATCCCAGGACAAGTTGGTTTTAGCACAGAATTTTACCAGAGTTTCAAATAAGAATTAATTCCAATACTCCTCACATTATTCCAAAAATTATAAGAAGAACATTGTCCAATTCACTTTATAAAGCTGCAGTTACCCTGCTAACCCAAATCATATAAAGACTCAAAAAAAAGGAATAACCAACTAATTTCCCTTCTAAATAGTTGTAAAAATACTCAACAAAATACTTACAAACAGAATAAAAGAATACATCCAAAAGATCATTCACCATAATCAAGTTAGGTTTTGTCCCAGAAATGCAGCTATGGTTCAACATATGAAAACTAGTAAGTAAAACTCACCATATAAACATACTGAAAGAAAGAAAGAAATTAGAATGATCATCTCCATAGATGCAGAAAATGCCTTTGGTGAAACCCAACTTCCCTTCATGATAAAGTCTTGGAGAAAGTAGGGATACAAGGGCTATACCTGAATTTAATAAAGCCTATAGTATACATTAAATTAAATGGACAGAAACTCAAAGCAGTTCCACTAAAATCAGGAAAAAGACAAGGTTGTCCACTCTCTCAATATCAGATCCAATATTGTATTTAATGCCTTAGCTAAAGCAATAAGACAACTGAAGGAGATCAAGTTTACATATTGAAAAGGAGGAAGTCAAAGTTATTTGCAGATGATATGATGTTATATATAAGTGATAGTAAAAATTCCACAAGGAAATTCCTACAGCTGATAAATACCTTCAATGAAGTTGCTGGATAAAATTTTAACTCAAAAAAATTAGTAGCCCTCCAATATAAAAATGATAAACTGTCTGAGAAAGATATTAGGAAAACAATGCCTTTAACAATAGCCTTACACCATATAAATATCTTCAGGTAACTCTAGCCAAGTAAGTGAAAAAAATGTGTGACAAAAACTCCAAGTCTTTGAAGAAATCAATTGAAGATATCCGAAAATGGAGTAATTTCCAGTGCTCATGGATTGGTAGGATTAACATAGTAAAAATGCCCATCTTACCAAAAGCAATCTACAAAGTCAATGCAATCCCATAAAAATCATAACACAATTCTTTACAGACTATGAAAAGATAATTCTCATCTTTGTATGGAAAAATAAAATAACCAAGATAACTAAAACATTCCTGAACAATTAAAAAATGACTGGATGTCACAGCATTCCTGATTTTAAAGTTATACTACAGAGTAATAGTAATAAAAAACACATGTATTGGTATAAAAACTGGCCTGTTAACCAATGGAATTGAATTGAAGACTCAGACAGAAATCCACACACCTCTGAACATCTGATTTTTAATAAAGGAGCTAGAAGTGCACACTGAAATAAAAAGACAGCATTCTCTAAAACTAGTGCTGATCATACTGGATGACTTTATGTAGAAGAATGCAAATTGATCAATACTTACCATGCTGCATGAAACTCAAATCCAAGTGGACCAAGACCTCTACATAAAGCCAGACACACTGAACCTTATAGAAGTATAAGTGGAGAATAGCCTTGAACACATTGACACTGGAGTTGGTTTTATGAATTGAACATCAGCAGTCAAGGTGTTAAAATCAATAATTAATAATTTAGACTTCATGAAACTGGAAAACTTCTGTAAGACAAAGAACAGCATCAGTCAGACAAAATGGCAAAATGACAGTCTACAGAATGGGAAAATATTTTACTGACTCCACATTTGTTGTAAAACTATTATCCAAAATATATTTAAAACATCAAGAAGCTAGATATCAAAAAAAAAAACAAATAATCAAATTTTAAAATGGGGTACAGATTTAAACAGAGAATTCTCAATAGAGGAAGCTCAAACATCTGAGTAACACTACAAGAAATCTTCAATATCCTCAATCATAAGGGAAATGCAAATCAAAATTGCCAGGAACCAGCACTGGGGATGTTCAGAAACCTGAGGACAGAAGTGTCCTCTTGGTAAAAGTGAAGACGCTAACCACCTGCTGACTTTCAAGCAAGTGTCCCCACATAGCTCAAGGCATCTTCATTTACACAATCACAATCCTGCTCTCCTGAGCACTGATATCATTGGTTATTTTATATAAAGAAATCATAACATAGGCATTATAAAAACAGCATCATTATCAAAAGCACTCAAAAGTGTCTGTTCATCACCCCCTTCCCACTGGGTCAATCACTTCTCAACCACATTTTGCACTACAAATCACAATTTTAGCAAGCCAGAAATAAATGTCTAGCTAGGCATGTCCTGTAGACAGGAGCACAAACCCAGATGGCAGCAATTGTGGTTACACAGCTGTGCAAGGTGAGACACAGAATAACCATTTGTGGGCATAAGTCCATACATCAAATTTCACTCCTCTGTCAATATAAGTTTTAATTTCAGGCTCATTGTATCAAATAACCCTTCCTGATATACACCTATCAATTTTTGCCATCATCTTTGCAACAACCATTTTTAAGTCTATATTGATCAGACACAGCTTCCCATTTTCTAAGTCTTTGTTGATCAGATATAGCTTCCTCACAACAGTTATGGAAGCCGGACCCAATGCTCTCCACAACTGCCACAGGCTTACTCAGTGTGACTGCAACTGTTTCTCTAGGGACATAATAATGTGTCCTAAAATTCCCAGGATTAATGGTCTCATTTGAAGAATCAATAAAGACAGAGACAGGAAAGGAAGGTTTTGCCCCTCAAAGAGTATTGAGAAAAACATAGAATGGTCCCCAGGGCTTTCAGCTTGCATGATCCCAGCCTAGCACACGCCCGACAAAGTGAACCTAAATATTTCTATGAGTATTTAGCAGAGGAGAGTTTGTAGCATATGTGATCCAGGTAATAAGCACAGGGCCCACCAGATTCACCTCAGGTTCCTGCCAAATGGGAAATGGTTTCCAAGGTCCTTGCCACAATAGAATCCCAATCAGTGAAGCACTCATATGTTGTTTCCTGCAGATGCTGTATGGTCACTGCCACAAAATTACTTTTAGAGTCATTTTACACCTGTCAGGATGGCTAAGATTGATAACACAAATGACAAATCATGCTGGCAAGGATGTGGAGCAAGGAGCACATTCCTCCACTACTGGGGGAAGCGCAAAATTGTACACCCATTGTGGAAATAAATATGGTGTTTCTTCAGAAATACAGCTATATGATTTATCAGGATACAGCTATATGACACTAAAGACATTCTATCTTATCACAAAGTCACTTGCTCAAACTTGTGCATTGCCAACTTTATTCATAAAGCAAGAAACTGGAAACAGTCTAGGTGTATCTCAACAAAAGAATGGATAAAGAAAATATACTATATTTGCACAATGGAAAAATGACATCATGAAATTTGCAGGCAAATGGATGTAAATAGGAAAAAGTCATCCTGAGTAAGGTAGCTAACAACTAACACCCAGAAAGATAAGACTGACATGTATTCACTTATAAGTGGATATTAGCCATCAAGTAAATGATAAGCATACTACAATCTATAGACCCAGAGGGGTTAGGTAAAGAGTAGCAGTCTAGATAGGATATAGGGATCTCCCTGGGATGGGGCAGAGATTTTATGGGCCCATTGGAGGCAGATGGGGACATAGAGTGGGGTTCATCAGATAGGGGAGAATGTAGTGTGGATGTTGGGAGTACAGGGAAAGATGGCTGGAATTGAAGGGGGTGTTGTGTGGAAACCTAGTACAGTGGAAACTTCCAGAATATATGAATGTAATCCTAATCAGGACTCTAAGAAATGAGGAATAAGGATTTACAATTGGCTATCTTTTGAAGTCAGGAAAAACTTCCAGTGGAGGAACTGCATTGTATTCAATTTAGGTGTTGGCCAAGGATGTCCTGTGGCTATCCCCCAACAACCCAGACTGTTGCTAAGAGAAAGTATTGGTCTCAGCAAATTGACATTCGGGCTGAAGATAGTACTCACATATCTCATTGAACTTGGAAAAGTCAAACTACATGGAGCCTTCACCCTACAATCTGCAGGCTACTGAAAGAGAACTGTTGACTCCAAGCCAGCCACAAAATTTTTGACCTACAATCTGTCCTGACTATAAAATATGCTAAAACAGTGCTGCACAGAATTTGTGAGAGAAACTAACCAATGTCTGATTAGACTGAAGGCCCACTCTACAAGAAGGAAGTCATATCTGATGCTGCTTCGGCAACCAAGAAAAAGAAACTAGATAAATCAGAGACCTAGGGTAAAACCAAACACTATTGGTCTAAAGCAGACAAACAAAAAGTATCAATAAATTGACTTCCTGTTGTACTTATGGATCAGTGCCTTATCTAGTCATCATTAGAGAAATTTCTTCCAGCAGCAGATGGGAACAGATGCAGAGACCCTCAGTCAGGCATTACACAGAGAGAGAGAGAGAGAGAGAGAGAGAGAGAGAGAGAGAGAGAGAGA
>CAJQZJ010000398.1:2024579-2039668 GCA_907164525.1 Lophiomys imhausi
GAGAGAGAGAGAGAGAGAGAGAGAGAGAGAGAGAGAGAGAGAGAGAGGGAGAGAGAGAGAGAGAGAGAGAGAGAGAGAGAGAGAGAGACTGTTTGTATAATACAAGGTCTGTATCAAATCTCTCCACTCAGAGAGAACTCAGGGAATCCTGAGGAGGTGGAAAGAATGTAAGACCCAGAGGAGATAGAGTACAGCAGGAAAGAAAGTCCCATAAAACAATTACTCCTTGTATCCTATAACAGTTTTATAGTTTTAACATTGAATTTGCTTTTGACAGAACCAATAATTCCAACTGAATCAAATATGAAGAAAATTAATTCAATAAAGTACAAATGTAATCAATACACTGATTCTTTTTTATGAAAAAAAAATAATGCCTAACAAACAGATGATGTCTTGGTCAGCCAGTGATGCCAAACAAAATACATAAACTCAGTGGGCTTACATAAGAAAGCTTCTTTCCTTATAATTCTAGACAGTAGAATTGTGAGGTCAAAAGTTCAGTTGTTGTGAAGACTCGTGTCTTCAGTTAGAGCCAGCTACCCATTTATGGTGAACACATGTAGCCATTGTTTTCTGCATGTACATAGAGAAATATCAAAGGCACATATCTATCATCACTGTCCCAACCCCTTAGGTAGTTATACATAGTCTGAAATACAGGAAATCTATCCTCACAATTAAAGTGAGATGGTAGATGGTGGCGAACTGCACGGACGCATTTTGAATGTGGGAGAGAAGAGCCATAGAAAACACAGAGTTGTTGGACACTGTGCAAAAACCGGAGGGTCTGGCCCCTCTGGGAACACTCACAGCTCCCAAGGGACTGTTAAAAGTCCCAGGGCAAGGCTCTCCCCCCCATCTCTTGCAGACACGGAAGCCACTAAATCCGGGATTCGGGAACTCCCATTTGGAGAGGCGCCTGGTAAGATCGATCCCAACACACAGCAGGCAGAATCAAAGGCCACATGGCAATTGCCCACTAGCCTACTGGGCTTCCCACACCTCAGGAGGACCTTATAACTACTTAGGAAACTTTGCAGAATAGTTGAAGTCTTAACAAGGAAGAAACAGAGCGCTCGGTTGGTGATCTACATCCGCTCAAGCCGGAGCAGGAGGCCAGTGGGCAGAGCATTCTGGGTGGGAAGCAGGCACAGGCGGACAGGGCTGAAGCCCAGCGCACCCACAGCAAAGCAGCTAGGGAGTGAGGCTGGCTCAGGTGGTGAGAGGGGCCGAAGCCCCACACACCCACTGCAAAGCAGCTAGGGAAGGAGGCTGGCTCAGGTGGTGGGAGGGGCTGAAGCCCCACGCACCCATGGCAAAGCAGCTAGGGAGGGAGGCAGGCTCAGGCGGCGGGAGGAGCCGAAGCTCCGCCCACCCAGGGTGGAGCAGATAGGGAAGGAAGCGGCCAGGTCTGTGGAGGAGAAGCCTAGTGGGAAACCAGAAGCCAGGGGACCATAGCTGTATTCTGGTAAAACCAGACATAAGAGGTGTGGAGCTGGGACCTGTCAGCCTCCGTGACAACAAACAAAGCCCACAAAATCTGTGCCTGGGCAAACAGGTCCATACCATCAGAACCATTACAGGCTGATCACTCAGTGTGCAACATAGAGAAGTCTGAACTGGGAGCAGTGAAACAATCCTGGACCATTACTCACTACCTGGGAATAGGCTGCACCAGCTCACAGCAATTCAGGCTATTAAAACCACAGTGACACTGAGATCCCCCTGTAAGCAATGACAGATAGCCAAGCAATTTCATCCTTCACCAAAGCATCCCCTGTGGATCCAAACACAGAAAACGACAAGAACAGACAGCTAAACACACCCACGTGGCCAAAGGTCCAAGAAAAAATAGAAATCAAGGAAATATGACTCCAACAAAGCAGAATTATCCTAGCTCATCCAATTTGGATGACCTCACACCAACAGTAACACATGAAAACGATGACAATTCTGCATTATGGAAAGTGATAGAGTCCCTTCAAGAAGTACTTAAATCTATGAAGGTATTCAAAGAAGCCACAATTTTACAAGCCAAAACAATGAACAACACCATTAAAGAACTCCAAGCCAAGGTGACAGAGCTTGAACAGGAAAAGGACAAAGCAATGAAAGATTTTCAGACAAAAACAAGCAAGCTGGAGAAGGAAATGTACAAAACGAACAATACCATACAAGACATGAAAATAGAAATAGAAACAATAAAGAAAACACAGTCAGAGTTAAAAGAGGAAGTGGAGAACCAAGTGAAGAGAACAGGAACTACAGATGTGAGTATCAACAATAGGATGCAAGAGATGGAAGACAGGATCTCAGGCATGGAAGATTCGATGGAAGAAATCAGTACAACATCCAAAGAAAATGAGAAGGCTAAAAAATCTCTCACCCACAACATCCAAGAAATCAAGGACTCAATGAAAAGACAGAACCTAAGAATCATAGGCATAGAGGAAAGAGAAGACTCCCGACTCCAAGGTCCAGGAAATATCCTCAACAAAGTCATAGAAGAAAACTTCCCAAACCTAAAAAAAGAGATGCCAATAAAAATGCTAGAGGTTTACAGAACACCGAACATATTAGATCAGAAAAGAAACTCCTCTCGCCACATAATAATTGAAACACCAAATGTACAGAACAAAGAAAGGATATTAAAAGTTGTAAGAGAAAAAGATCAAGTCACATACAATGGCAGACCCATCAGAATTACACCTGACTTCTCCCCAGAAACGTTAAAAGCTAGAAGGAACTGGACAGATATCCTACAAGTCCTGAGAGATCATAGGTGCCCAGCCAGACTACTATACCCAGAAAAACTCTCTATCAACACAGATGGAGAAAACAAGATATTCCATGACAAAATCAAATTTAAACAATATCTCCCCACAAACCCAGCCCTACAGAAAATCCTAGAAGGAAAATTCCATACCAGAGAAGAAAACTTCAGCCAAGAAACCAAAGGAATTAGAAAACCCCTCAGCAACTAAACCAAAAGAGGCACAGGACCATCACCTATAGCAAACTAATGGGAAACAACAATCCCAGGTCACTCATATCCATCAACATCAATGGACTCAACTCCCCAATAAAAAGACACAGTTTTACAGAGTGGATCCGCAAGCAAGACCCGTCCTTTTGCTGCATACAAGAAACACATCTCACTACCAAAGATAGACACTACCTCATAGTAAAGGGCTGGGAAAAGGTTTTCCAAGCAAATGGACCCAGGAAGCAAGCTGGAGTAGCCATCCTAATATCAAACAAAACAGACTTCCAACTGAAGTTAATGAAAAAAGACAAAGAAGGGCATTATATACTCATTAAAGGGAATATTCATCAAGAGGAAATCTCAGTACTGAACATCTATGCCCCAAATACAAAGGCACCTACTTTTGTAAAAGAAACACTTTTAAATCTTAAATCGCACGTTGATCACAACACATTAGTAGTGGGAGACTTCAACAACCCACTCACAATGGACAGATCATCAAGAATGAGGCCAAACAGAGAAATATTGAGTCTAATAGAGATCATGAAACAAATGGACCTAACAGATATCTACAGAACGTTTCACCCAAACACAAAGGAATACACCTTTTTCTCAGCACCCCACGGAAACTTCTCCAAAATCAACCACATAGTTGGACACAAAGATAGTCTCAATAGATACAAGAAAATTGAAATAACACCTTGTATCTTATCAGACCACCATGGAATAAAGCTGGTCTTCAACAGCAAAAGAATCAACAAAAGCCTACACACACATGGAAATTGAACAGCTCCTTACAAGATGACCACTGGGTCAGGGAAGAAAAGAAGAAGGAAATCAAAGACTTCTTAAAATCCAACGACAATGAAGACACAACATACCCAAACCTATGGGATACAATGAAAGCTGTGCTACGAGGAAAGTTCATAGCACTAAGTGCATTCAAAAAGAAAATTGTGACAGCTCATATTAGTGAATTAACAGCTAAGCTGGGTGAATTGGAAAAAAAAAAGAAGAAAACACACCCAAGAGGAGCAGAAGGCAGTAATCATCAAACTTAGGGCTGAAATCAACAACTTAGAATCAAAAAGAACTATACAAATAATCAATGAAACCAAGAGTTGGTTCTTCGAGAAAATCAACAAAATAGACAGACCCCTAGCCAAATTAACTAAAAGGCAAAGAGAAAGAACCCAAATCAACAAAATCAGAAATGAAAAGGGAGAAATAACAACAGACATCGAGGAGATCCAGAAAATATTCGGGTACTACTTTAAAAACCTATACTCCACCAAATTTGAAAACCTAAGTGAAATGGTCAATTTCCTTGATAAATTCCACCTACCAAAACTAAATCAAAATCAGATTAACAGCTTAAACAGCCCAATAACCTCTAAGGAAATAGAAACAGTCATTAATAATCTCCCAACCAAAAAAAGCCCAGGGCCAGATGGCTTTAGCATGGAATTCTACTGGACCTTCAAAGAGGAGCTAACACCATTACTCTTCAAACTCTTCCACCACAAAGAAACAGACAGAACACTGCCAAACTCATACTATGAGGCCACTGTCATTCTGATTCCTAAACCACACAAAGACCCAACAAAGAAAGAGAACTTCAGACCAATCTCCCTCATGGACATAGATGCAAAGATACTTATTAAAATACTAGCAAACCGAATTCAAGAACACATCAAAAATATCATACATCATGATCAAGTAGGCTTCATCCCAGGAATGCAGGGATGGTTCAATATACGAAAGTCTATCAATGTAATTCACCATATAAACAAGATGAAAGAAAAAAAACCACATGATAATCTCGCTAGATGCAGAAAAAGCATTTGACAAAATCCAACACCCCTTCATGCTAAAAGTCCTGGAGAGAACGGGCTTACAAGGACCATACCTAGAAATAATAAAGGCAATATAGAGCAAGCCAGTGGCCAACATCAAATTAAATGGAGAGAAGCTTGAAGCATTTCCTCTAAACTCAGGGACAAGACAAGGATGTCCACTTTCACCATATCTCTTCAATATAGTACTTGAAGTCCTTGCTAGAGCAATAAGACAATTAAAGGAGATCAAAGGGATAAAAATTGGAAATGAAGAAGTCAAATTATCCCTATTCGCAGATGATATGTTAGTATACATAAGCGACCCCAAAATCTCCACCAAAGAACTCTTACAGCTGATAAACAACTTCAGCAAGGTGGCTGGATACAAAATTAACTCAAAAAAATCAGAAGCCCTTCTTTATACAACAAACAAGCATACCGAGAAAGAAATAAGGGAAACAACCCCCTCACAATAGCCACAAACATTATAAAATACCTGTGGGTAACTCTAACCAAGCATGTAAAGGACCTATACAACAAGAACTTCAAGCCCCTGAAGAAAGAAATGGAAGAAGCATTTAGAAGATGGAAAGATCTCCCATGCTCATGGATAGGTAGGATCAACATAATAAAAATGGTTATTCTACCAAAAGCAATATATAGATTCAATGCAATTCCTATCAAAATACCAACACAATTCTTTATAGACCTGGAAAAAGCTATACTCAACTTCATATGGAACAACAAAAAGCCCAGAATAGCTAAATCAATCCTGTACAATAAAAAAGAATCTGGAGGTATCACCATCCCAGATTTCAAGCTGTACTACAGAGCAATAATAGTAAAAACAGCATGGTACTGGTATAGAAACAGACCAGTGGATCAATGGAATCGAATTGAAGACCCAAACATGGACCCACACACCTATGGCCAACTAATCTTTGACAAAGAAGCCAAAACCGCACAATGGAAGAAGGACAGCATCTTCAACAAATGGTGCTGGTCCAACTGGATGTCCACTTGCAAAAGAATGAAATTAGACCCATACCTATCACCTTGTAAAAACTTAATTCCAAGTGGAATAAAGACCTTAACATAAGGCCGGCCACACTAAAGATACTAGAAGAAAAAGTAGGGGAAACCCTCGAACTCATTGGCACAGGTGACAACTTCCTGAACAGAACACCAACAGCTCAGGATCTGAGAACAACAATCAATAAATGGGACCTCATGAAATTGAAAAGCTTCTGTAAGGCAAAAGACACTGTCATTCGAACAAAATGGCAACCAACAGACTGGTAGAAATCTTCACCAATCCCACATCTGATAGAGGGCTGTTATCTAAAATCTACAAAGAACTCAACAAACTAAATGCCAAGAAACCAAATAATCCAATCAAAAAATGGGAGACAGAGCTAAATAGAGAATTCACAAAGGAGGAATCCCTAATGGCCAAGAGACACCTGAAGAAATGCTCAACATCCTTAATCATCAGAGAAATGCAACTCAAGACGACCCTGAGATTCCATCTCACACCTGTCAGAATGGCTAAGATAAATAGCTCAAATGACAGCACATGCTGGCGAGGGTGTCTAGAAAGGAGAACCCTACTCCATTGCTGGTGGGAGTGCAGGCTTGTGCAACCACTATGGGGGTCTCTCTGGAGATATCTTAGAAACCTTGGAATAACTTTGCCTCAGGACCCAGCCAAACCACTTCTGGCTATACACCCAAAGGACACCTCACGGAGAAATAGGGAAGTCTCCTCATCTATGTTCATAGCAGCCTTATTTGTAATAGCTAGAAACTGGAAACAACCCAGATGTCCCTCAACTGAAGAATGGATCAAAAAACTGTGGTAAATCTATGCAATGGAATATTACTCAGCTATAAGAAACAATGAAATCATGCAATTTGCAACCAAATGGATGGATCTAGAGAAGCTCATTCTGAGTGAGCTAACCCAGTCTCAGAAGGATGCACATGGCATGTATTCACTTATAGCAGGATTTTAGCTATATCGTACAGGATATCTGTACTACAACCACACACCAAAAGGAACATGGACATAAACTTTTTTTTTCATTTGTTTTTCTTTTTCCTCTCTTTTTTTGTTGTTCTTTGTTTTTGTGGGTTTGTATGTCTGTTGGTCTTTTTTTTAGTTATCCCCCCGTAGCAAGGAGACAATTTTCACTGGCAGTACTGCCTCGTAGGCCCCTGCTGTATGAAGAGGCTCTTGGCCCTCATATGACTCCTGATCTGTGGTGAGAGACTGTTATGCAGGGACACTCCACCCCAGAGGATCAAGACGGAAGGGTCAGGGGGTAGAGCATGGGAGGGTGGGGCTGGGAAGTGGAAAAAGAGGACAATATGTTAAGGATGTAAACTGTAGCAACAAACAAATAAATTTATTAATTTAAAAAAAGCAGGCAACAACGTTAAAACACTGTAAATAAAATAAAGGATACAGCCGTTCAACCTGGTTTTATAAACCTCCAAGTGTCGAAAAAACGTAGAGCTATGGTAAAATACAGGAGAAATTGGTGTTAACCCATGCCTTTAACTTCAGCAGAGACGGGAGGAGCACCATAGAGTTAGTGGACTTATAAATTCTAGAGTTACACGGAACAGGGTGGTGAGGGTACACACCCTTAATCCCATCATTCAAGAAGAGTACACCCTTAACCCCAACACACTAGAGACAGAAACAGGCAGATCTCAGAGCTCAAGTTCAGCCTGATACAAAACAAACTCTAAATAGAGTAAAACTTCGATCCAGGAGTGGTGGAACACATCTTTAATCCCTTCAGATGGGAACCACAGGTCTCTGATCCCAATAATTAGAATGCAGAGACACACACATAGGATTTGGAAGGACCTAAGTTTAAAAGCTACTTACAAAAGGCCCACTCAATACAAACAAATTGTCCTTCGAGATCTCAAAATATATACACTAAAGCTGGTTTAGCTCCAAAATAACAAAATAAATTCTTCTTTAAATCAGATTGAAAGATAACACTTTATATATTGTCAAAAAACCAAATTTGCTTCAGGAGAAATATTACCTACCCCCCCCCCCAAAAAAAAAGAGGGTGATTGTCCCTGAGTGAGTATTAGGGCAGGGCTCTCTTCTTATCTTTCCAGGAGAATCAATGCATCCATACAAGGAACCCAGTGACAACTGGACAATGGAAACCTCAGCAGAAAACAGAATCAGACAGCAAAAGAAAATGAGTGACCCAGTTGATTCAGCCTGACAGACTCCCTCAATAGCTGTCTTCATCAAAAGCCTACAACCACAACAACTCAATATTGCTAAGACCATTCAGCTCTACACAATGCCCCAGCCAGAACCTCAGTAAAGCCTGGAAGTTCAGCTTCTGCCTACAAACTCCTTAGGACATCTAAACAGCTGAGAACAGAAGGACTGAACATAAAAGGATTGTACTAACATTTTTAACCATTTTTCCATTTTGGTTAGGGCCCCAAACAGGTTTACTACGACCCAAATCAGCAGGAAGTCATTTTAAGAGAGCTTCGTCCCATACCCAGAGGGTGGGGAGGGTGTTTCTCCGCCCCCCCTTTTTTGGTTATTTGAAGGACAACTGAAAACTCTGTTATTTAGGGGAAGAGATTACAAGTTGTTAAATGGTCCTGTTGAATGGGTTTTGGAGGTTAGACCCAGGGCATTCCTTCTTTCCCTTTTCTGTATCCTTCTTACCTCCTATGTAGGAATGCACGGACTTGAGAAAAATTGAGACATAGACATAGCACAGGAAGGACCACGAAGAAGGGTCAGATTATTGAATATGCCCTTATACCTTTGTATATTGATACAAAATTAGTAGTATATTTGGCTAAAGTGGTATTGACCATTGTTTATTGTGCAAAAATAAGATTGTATTGGACTACGTTGGTATTGATATTTGTATATTGATACAAAATTAAGATTATAGTTGGCCACAATGGTATTCACCCTTGTATATGGATGCAATATTAAGATTGTATTGGGCCACATAGGCATTGATCTTTGTATATTGATACAAAATTAAGAGTATATTTAGCCACATTTGAATAGATCTTTGTGTATTTATACAAAATTAAAGGTAATGCTTCCTAATGGTATCATACCTAGAGATACTTAAAAATGAAATGTGAAGCTCTGGCCTCTTGATACCAACCGTCTTAAACTGTTTAGGATAGTTAAGAAAAACAAACTCCTAGTCATGCATGCATGTCACCTTGTTAGCTACTATGACAGTCTATCACAGATATTCTCTAAGCTACTCAGTAATCAATTTGTTAAGAGACAAGCAACATTTGCTTGTCTAAATACAAGAGATGGATAGGGCATCTTCAAAAACCCCAAGAGATCTCCAGAATATGGCATTCAAAGATGTGGTCTTAAATTAAGATTTTTTTTTTGATATCGTGACATATCAGCTCCTGACAGCACCCCCTATTCTACTCCAAGTAGAAGAAAAGCATCGAAGAATCTCCAGTGTGAGATGGTTGAATTAGTGGCAAGCCTATCTCTTGGCATGTAAAAGCTCCTTGCTTCAACTGCAGACAGACTGCTGTCCAAAAAGGACAAAACTTGGTAGCAGGGAAGTCGACAGCCTAGCTCTGCCAAGACAGGGTAGGTTAGTCCTTCATAATCCCTGCTCTACAATAAATGTCTGTCAGAGAAACAGGACCAAAAGGCTGAAGACTGATGCTGGAGTGTATGGAGAGAAAATGGGAACTGTCCAGGTAGTCACTGGTTTGTCATTTCTTAGTATTGGAAGCTGCAGGCCCTGCACTTCCTATATAATCGGATATATTTATCCTTCTCAGCTCTCTGAGGTGGTTGAAGAATAGACAGCTTGAGTCTCATAGCTAAATTTTGAGTTGTTTAGGAATCAAGAGGGTGTTCTAGATCTAAGAAGATGGTTATAATAGTGATGCAAGTTAGTATGAAAGCTAAGTCAGTTATAGAACTTTAAAATCATGGAGATGGTTAGAAGGTAGAAGGTTAAAGTCAGGGGCCAAATATGTATGAACTGGACATTGGGAAGGTATACTGGGCCATTTAACTCTCATAAATGTGGCATATTTAATTCTGCTGTTTTGTATAGAATTTACTGTTATAAGAGAAAGAACCATTTGTTGGATTGAAAAGGGAAGCTGTTGGGGGGGAAGAGGGTGGAAGGGTGGGACAGGAAGAGGGATTAGGGAAGGGTTTGTGACTGAGATGTAACTTGAAGAAAAAAATAATAAAGTACTTTTAAAAAATAAATAAATTAAATACATACATACATAAAATAAAACAGAAAAATTAGAAAAAAAATAAAGTGAGATGGTGAGGATATGACTCTGAGGGTAGGAGTGTTTGTTGTTCAGTCATTGAGGATTTCAGTTGTAATTTCTAACCCCCACATAAAAATCCA
Source organism: Lophiomys imhausi (assembly GCA_907164525.1). Classification (NCBI taxonomy): domain Eukaryota; kingdom Metazoa; phylum Chordata; class Mammalia; order Rodentia; family Muridae; genus Lophiomys; species Lophiomys imhausi. Next base: position 2,034,836 of record CAJQZJ010000398.1, read on the forward strand.
AACATGGTTGTATGTGCCTATATCCCAGCATTTGGTCATGGAGACAAGTGGATCCCAGGAGCTCAATGGAGAAGTTTCTTGTTAAAAAGACAAAAAAAGTGGAGAGCAATTGGAAGAAACTAAAAGTCCCACTATGATCTCATTATGCGCACAAATGACACATGCAACCACATATACATGTGTGTCACACACATACACACATACACACAAATAAAATAATAACAAGGTACAACTAGCAACCTATTTCTACATCTAAAATTTGAAACAGTAATGATGTCATATTTTGTCTTGGATATCGAGTGACAAGAATTTTCATCTATAATGATGAGAATATGACTTGGTTCAGCCAATTAGGAAAATAGTTTGTCAGATTCTTATAACAATAAACATAACTGTCATCATATAGCCAAAGAATCATCATCTTTGGCATTATTTCAAGGAAGTTGAAATTTTTGTCCACATAAAACCACACTTGTCTATAAAAACTCTATCATTAATGCCCACATTTAGCTACAGCGAGTAAACTCATCAGCTGCGAACTGGAATTTTATTCAATACTAAATAAAATGAAACATGAAATGATAAAAAAAGCCCTGGATGAAACTTAAATATGTGTTACTAAGTGACAGAAGTCAATCAGAAAAAGAAATGCATTGCCTTTTTAATATTCTGGAAACGACAAAAGTATAGGAGAGTACAATGGAAAATCAATAATGGCCATAGTTTGTGGAACAAGGTTAGTGATGAATAGCTAGAACAGATTATTTTAAAGCAGTAGAATTGTTCAGTATGATGCTTAGTAGGGTATACTCTTATTATACATTTCTAAATTCACAACTCAGAGTAATTTTTTTTTCTTTGTAAACGGTGAATTTTCAGTGAGTATGATATAACAACATTGATTCATAGTTATAGCCAGATATCAGTACAGAATTGGACATTGATGGTAGAGGACACTGATGGGACACTGATGGTTGAAGAGGTTGTGGATGACTGATATAGGAGTTTGGGGGGAATACTGTGTACCTTACAATATTGCTGTGGATCTAAAATAATTGTGTGTGTGTGTACGTGTGTGTGTGTGTGTGTGTGTGTGTGTGTGTGTGTGTGCCAGGGAATAGGCTTGGCTGTCGTCTTTGAATCACCATTCACTTTATTTGATGCAGGGTCTCTCTTTGGCACTTAATAATTGACATATGTAAATTTAATTGTGTCAGAACTTTACATGAAAAATTTAGGTTTCAAATTGTACTTTAATTAAACTGTTGAAATGTGAAAATTGTTTTAAGGAACTCTCTTTCTTGTTCTTAAAATTATAATAACTTTTTAAAAGTGGGATTATTAAAACAACCTGGTATAACAAAATCCTCACACTAGCTGATTTCATGAATTATAATGAATATATAGTATTCAATACAGCCTATTATGAACACCATGAACGGTGAATAAATAATTGAGGCCAATATAAAGGTCAGAGTATGTGCACAAATATGTACCAACTGATAATTATTGGCAAAATACTAAGAAAAATAAATGAAGTGTTGCTTTTGAAGTAAGATAACAAAATAGTAAATATTTTCTTTAAAACTGGGCTTTAAAATATTTTCTACCAACTATGCAAACTAACTTAATATTGATCATAAAGTAAAATATAATTTCTTATATTATAAGAAATATAGAAGAGAATATAGGAAAACTAATGTTAAGTTCTTATATTACACAAGAATATTTTATTTATACATCACAAACAAAACTGAAGTTAAAAATATTTTCTTTGGTATAAAACAAACAAACATAAAAGACCCGAAACAGACGGGCATGACCAGAGAGTTAAAGGTCAGCATAAGAATACAACCAACAAGAGACAGGGTAAAATAGCACCTTCATAGCACAACTATCCTACTACAGCAAACCCTGGTTACTCAAAAAAAAAAAAAAAAAAAAGATGCATAAGAAAATGATCTAAAATAAAACCTTATAATGATGATAGGAATCTTAAAAGAGGAAATGAATAAATCTCTTAAAGAAATACAGGAAAATTCAATCAAAAAGACAAATAAAAAGAATAAATGCTTTAAAGATATGAAGGTAACACAAAGAAACAGGAAAATGAAATTAATAAATCCTTTAAAGAGTTGCAGGAAAACACAATTAAACAAATGAAGGAAATAAATAAAATGGTACAAGTCCTGAAAATGGAAATAAAAACAATAAAGAAAACATAAACTAAGGGAATCCTGGAGATAGAATATCTATGGAAAAGAACAGGAACTACAGGCAGAAGCATCATCAACAGATTACAAAGGATGGAAAACAGAATCTTAGGCCTAGAAGATTTAATTGAAGAAATCGATACATTGGTCAAAGAAAATGTTAAACTAAAAAAGTTCCTGACCCAAAACATCAAGAACTCTGAGAAACTGTTGAAAGATCAAACTTAGGAATAATAGAAAAAGAAGACTCCCAGTTCCAAGGCCCAGAAAATATTTTCAACAAGACCATAGAAGAAAACTTCCTCAACCTAAAGAAAGAGATGCTTATAAACATATAAGAAGCTTATAGAACACCAAATAGATTGGACTAAAAAAGAAATTCCTCCTGCCACATAATAATCAAAACACTCAATGTACAGAACAAAGAAAGAGTATTAAAAGCTCCAAGGGAAAATGTCCAAGTAACCTATAAAGGCAGAACTATCAAAAGTATACCCAACTTCTCAACAGAGACTCTTAAAACCAGAAGGATCCGGGCAGATATTTTGAAGACTCTGAAAGACTACATACTCTTGTCAGCCCAAACTATTATACCCAACAAAACTTTTAATCACTATAGATGGGGAAAACAAGAGATTTTACAACAAAACCAAATTTAAACAATATCTATCTACAAACCCAGCCCCACAGAAGGAAATAAAAGGAAAACTCCAACCCAAGGAGGATAACTACACCCAGGAAAACTCAGGAAATAAATAACTCCAAAACAAAAAGAAGGTAAACACACATATACTACCATCACCCACATCAAAAATAACAGGAATTAACAATCATTGCTCATTAACATCTATTAACATCAGTGGATTCAATTTCCCAATAAAAAGACACAGACTTACAGAATGGATTCGAAAACAAGATCCATCATTTTGCTGCATATAAGAAACACAGCTCAGTAACAAAGATAGACATTATCTCAAGGTAAAAGACTGGAATTAGATTTTTCAAGCAAATAGACACAAAAGCAAGCAGGAGTAGCCATTCTTGTATCCAATAAAATTAATTTTCAACTAAAATTAATCAAAATAAATAGGTAAGGATGCTTTATACTTATTAAAGAAAAAAATTCACCAAGATGATGTCTCAATTCTGAATATTTATGCCTCAAATGCAAGGATACTCTCATTCATAAAGGAAACATTACTAAAGCTTAAATCACATATTAATCCCCATACATTAATAGTGGAAGAGTACAGCAGCCCACTCTCACCAGTGGAAAAAAACATCAAGACAGAAGCTAAACAGAGAAATAATGAAACTAAGAGACATCATGAATCAAATGGTCCTAACAGATATTTATAGAACATTTCATCCAAACACAAAAGAATATAGCTTCTTCTCAGCACCTCGTGGAATCTTCTCCAAAACTGAACATATACTTGGTCACTAAAGCAAGCCTCAACAGATAGCTGAATTAATCCCTTGTATTTTATCAGACCGCCATGGAATAAAACTGGAGTTCAATGAAACAGAAACAACAGAAAGCCTACAAACTCATGGAAATTGAAAAACGCTCTACTCAATCATCAGTGGGACAGGGAAGAAAAAAAAAGAAGTAAAGTCTTTAGAATTCAGTGAAAATGAAGGCACAACATACCCAAATTTATGGGACACTGAAAAGTGTTGAGAGGAAAGTAGCACTAAGTGCCTTCATGAAGAAATTGGACAGATCTCATACTAATAACTTAAAAATACACCTAGAGATACTTAAAAATAAAATGTGAAGTTCTGACCTCTTGATACCAACCGTCTAAAACGGTCTAGGATAGTTAAAACAAACTCCTAGTCATGCAAATATGTCTCTTTGTTAGCTACTATGACAGTCTATCACAGATATTCTCTAAACTACCCAGTAATCAAGTTGCTAAGAGACAAGCAACATTTGCTTATCTAAATACAAGAGATGGATAGGGCATCTTCAAAAACCCCTAGAGATCTGCAGAATATGGCATTCAAAGATGTTATCTTAAATCAAGATTTTTTTTTTGATAACGAGACATATCAGCGCCTGACAGCACCCCCTATTCTACTCCAAGTAGAAGATAAGCATCGAAGAACCTCCACTGTAAGATGGTTGAATTAGTGGCAAGCCTTTCTCTTGGCATGAAAAAACCCCTTGCACCAACTGCAGACAGACTGCTGTCCAAAAAGGACAAAACTTGGTAGCAGGGAAGTCAACAGCCTAACTCTGCCAAGACAGGGTAGGTAAGTCCTTCATAATCCCTGCTCTACAACAAATGTCTGTCAGAGAAACAGGACCCAAAGCCTGAAGATTGATGCTGGAATGTATGGAGAGAAAATGGGAACTGTCCAGGCAGTTATTGGTATGTTCTTTCTTAGTTTTGGAAGCTGCAGGCTCTGCACTTCCTATATAAGCAAATATATTTATCCCTCTCAGGTCTCTGAGGTGGTTGAAGAATAGACAGATAGAATCTTATAGTTAAATTTTGAACTGTTTAGGAATCAAGAGGGTGTTATAGATCTAAGAAGATACTCTTAAAAGTGTGTTGCAAGATAGTATGAATGTTGAGTCACATATAGACCTTTAAACTCATGGAGTTGG